>JAADWY010000617.1:0-19799 GCA_023336355.1 Pythium dissotocum
AGCTTGCGCGTCTGCGGAAGTGGTTGGTGGATGAGCACCCGCCGGGGAGGCGCGCCGTCCATGGCGTGCTGAGCCTTGGGCGGAGTTGAGGTCTCCGCCAGGAAACTCGTCGGTCTGACGAGCGCCGTCGACTGCGTACTCGTCATCCGCTGCAACGTCCTCCGCACGCCGACTAATCACGGCAACATCTTCTGCAGGTTGAAGAGCCACGTCTCGATGGCGCGTGCTACGTAGGTTCCGGGATACTGGGGCGCGCGTGCGACCGGCCATTCTTTATTGATCAGCAGAAATGGGATCTCGTGCTGCCGAACCGGTTCGGTGCAGAAGGATACCAATACCGGTACAAGGAATCCCCACCAGTATGCTACCGATACCATCATTTCCTTCGGACATTTCGCCGCCTCATTCCGAACAATTTAACTTTTCAGCCCGAAATCTTTGCACTTTCAGCAACAACCCGAAATATTCTCGTTTTTTTACATGGCTGGTCTGAAAGTTACCGAAAAGCTTCGGAGAGAGTCTGCGAATTGTTGATCAGATGTCGACGCCACCCACGAAATAGCTCTCGGGAAGTCGACGTCACACTGAATAGTTGAACCACTGTCTCGGCAACTCCGAAATGATGGTGAATTGTCGGAAAAGCCACCCACTTCGGTGACAATAGACTTCTTGAACGACAATTGAGGCTTGAATAGTTGCTTATGGGATGAATAGTTGCTCCAGTGAAATACTTTTGGACCCCTAAACCTCCAACGGCCTGAATTGTTGCTCGAGGGGGCGTCAAAAAAGGGGGCTAGGTTGACCACGTTCTTAACAGTTCGTATCAAAATGCAGATATTCATCCAACCAAATCACGATTTGGTTTTGGCGGCAATTTCTCCCACCAACAAACAGGCACATCAACGGCAACAGAAGCGAGAAGCTCCAGGAGGACGAGATGGACGCCGAGCTGGAAGCGAGTATCAAGCACGCGCTGCCCACGGCGCTCAAGATGGCGCTGTACTCGGCGAAGAAGCAGAGCTACGATATCGCCAAGTTTGCGATCGAAAGCGTGGACTCGCTCTCGAACAATGCCAGTTTGCTCAAGGACTACGGCGACGAAGAGCACATGGCCACGCTGGAGGCCGCGGCCAAGGAGTTTGCGCTTCTGGACGCGCAGCTGAACGTGTACAAAGCGCATCTTGCCAAGTTGGAGGCGTCGGTTGAAAAGGGATCGGTGGTACGTGGATGATGTCTCACTACGGGAGATCGGTTGCGTTGTGATGCTCACGCTCGTTGGCGTGAATAGGATCCGAAGGAGTTCGACAAGCTCATGAAGGCCTGCACGACCAAGCCGAAGGTGAATCCTTCGAAGCTCGATATGTACAAGCGGTTCTGCGAAAAAGCTGGCGTGCGTATCTACTGCTGTGGGGTGACGATGTCATCGTGCGTGGCTCTAACGGCTACTTGCATGGCCCCTCTTCTGTAGATCGAAGTGGAACAGGATGCCGACGCGGACGTTGTCTTCCAGGACAGCGAGAGTGCGCGCAGTACGATCTGTCCTGTGACGCAAATGGAAATCGACAAGCCTGTCCGAAAGTAAGTCGCTATGATCGTGAAGAGGGCTGCTGAATAGAGGGCTGATTCGCGGTGTTTGGTGTGAACTGCAGCCCAGCGTGTGGCCACACGTATTCCGAGCAAGGCATTCTATCTCACTTGCGCATCAAGACCAACTGTCCTGTGGCTGGTACGCTCAGACTGGGATCCTCTCTTGTCGAAACGCTGGTTGTGGAACTGACAGTCTGCTGTCCCACACAGGTTGCCCTCAGAAGGTCAACAAGAACAACCTCGAGCGAGACGTCGAGATGGAAGTGCTCATCGAGCGCCGGTATGAAACCGCGACCCCTGGAAGCCTACCGGCTGGTCGAATATGGTTGAGACTGACTCTGCGGTTCATATACAGCAAAAACGCCTCCCAGCACCAGAAGCAGCACGCGGCATCAACTCTGTCACTCCGCAACGACGACGATGACGAGGAAGATGAGGAGGAATACGTGGTGGACTAAGCGAGCTTTTTGATACTATGATGCGATTACGCTTCTCTAAGTTAAGTCACACAGATTGCATATTCATTGAATGGTGATTGTGCCTTTCACTCCTGATAGATCCATTCGTTCTTGCGCTTCTGCTTCTTGGCCTTCTTCTCCGCAGCGACCTTTTTCCAGTCGATATTCTTGCGCTTGAGCTCCTCCTTGATCCGCTTGGCATCTTCACGGTTCTTCTCCAGTTGCTGCGTGTCGAAGAAGTGGGACATTTGGCGACCTGCTCGGTCAGGAGCGATGCCTTGCGACTGCCAGTAGTCTTCGCCTCCGAGCTTTTCAAACTTGCCCGAAACTCGATTGAACTTGGCTGTCGCCGCGTAGTGTTGTCCAGACACCATGCGCTTGGGGGTATTCTGAGTGTCGGTATCTGGAGTCTCTGGAGGAATCCAATCTGCCAGCTACAAGATAAGCGGTTACTGATCAGCGTCGAACCAAACACTATCGACAGAAGGATCGACATACCGCGGATACGATGGGCGCGTCTGGTTTTTGCCATTGGGTCTCCCCCGTCACCATGTTGTGGTAGTAGTACCGCTGCGTCTGTGGGTCGACGTTCTGTTGCCACTCGGCTCTCGCACGGTCCTTCAGACTCTGTTCGATCTCTTCAGGCGCGACTATTTCTTCAGCTGAAGTCGAATTCGGCCCATCGATCTTGCTCAGAAGAGCGTTCAATTTCGACAAATTGCCATCGGGGTCGAGCGCCTGCTGCGTCACGCGCACCAGTCGTTCCGCTTGAGATCGCTTCAGATACTCCAAGTACTCGGCGGAGATCGCCGACGCCTGGCTCGCCTCTGTGTAATTTTCTGGAGTCTCCCACTGCGTTGTGTTCGAGATTGTGTCGTGGAAGTACGGCTTTCCTGTCGCTTTGTCCAGGTGCTTGACCCAGTTGTAGCTCGCCTTCGTGTCGTCAGTCGCCGTGGATTCACTGTCGGGGACGCCCTCCACCGGCTCACTGACGGCACAATCGTCGGGCGGCCGATCCGATTCAGTTTGATCAGCATCCACGCTATTTTCGCCGCCTCCGTCGTCATCTTCTTCGCCGTCATTTTCATTTTCGTCGTCTGAGTCTGTCCACCAGTCAATTCGTGAGCAATACTGCATGCAGGGTATCCAGCAAAGTCGGACGGCCGTCGGCCGTTAAACATACCGGATCCATCCTCGATATCTCCCTCTGGTTCATCCCATTGTGTCAAGTCATTCGCTTCGTCGTGGTAGTATACCTTGCCGCTACTCTTGTCGGTGAAGCGGCGCCACCGCGGTGGCTTCAACGGCTCACTGTGCGAGTCTTCCTGCGCGCTGCTCTCGCTGCGTTCAGACGGCTCGTCTCCCGTTTCTTTCTCCACGAATCGATCAGGCACCTCCCACGATGTCTCGCCCGTGCGCGTGTTGTAGTAGTACGGGTCCTGCGTCGTGTCGTCGACGTACTTTTCCCACTCGCATGCGGACTCCGCGGAATCCGTCGTCGCCATCGTGTCCACTCTGTGTGTTGTTGTGTTTCCATTCGTCCGACCCAAGCTGGACATCAGCAACATAAGGAAATTCGTGCAACATAAAGGTCAATTTACCGTAATGTGACATGATACCGGAATTATGGCCCCTGTAGGTATGAAGAGCTCCACACGAAGCCCTGGCTCACTCAACACGGAGCTGATACGCTTGAAGCACATGCGCTCGGTAGCAAGCGGCCGAGTGCAACAAGTAGAACTCCCACGTGCGGCGAAACGATTCAGGCAGCGAGTGGTCAACTTGATCGCGAGCGTCGATCTCACGCGCAGACGAAGCGGACGTCTCGCGAAGGCGCCGTCCAGGGCCGATGCTGGAGGCACGTGGACGCAGCGTGTTTGCGTCCCCCCAGCGTGCTTGGAACCGTCGATACCACTCCATGAACGTTCGCTCGTAGTGCTCGCTGTATCCAGCAATCTCATGGACTGTGAACCCACTCAGGTCCAGAAGATCACGCACACGACCAAGTGTGAGAGCCTGGGCTGGAAACGCGCCGTTGATGTACTGATTGTTCCAGACGTGGGTTGTCGATCTCGACGCGGGACACGCCACGAAGTCGAACAGAGTCTGTCCAAGGGGTGCTTGGATTCGTTTGATGGTGCGGAAGAACCGAGGCAACTGGCTGGTTGCATCAAGCACTTCGACCACTCCGCACGCAACGATTCGTTCGAAGCGCGAGGCGTTGATGGAGCTGAGGGCCGTCAGTAACTATAGCGAACATAGAAACCCAATGTCAATGTTCCGCGATTTGCGATTACACACAGAGAAAGATCTCACCTTGTCTGGCGTATCAGCGACGATCAATTCGATACGATCAATGACACCACGCTCTTCGGCAAATCGAGTGGCGTGGACGCGTTCAGCAATTGAAGTAAGAACGCAAACGACAGTCACCGTTGGTCTCCGTTCAGCAAGAAAGATGCCAACTCCTCCCATGGAGCCAAGGCAAAGGTCAAGCACACGGTCATCACCCTGCAATAACATAGCAAGCTCATCAATATCTTTGGTTGAAAAGTACAGCGCTCATCTGGGGAGGACATACCTGTAGATCCAGCTTTTCGAGGATGCTCTCGAGTTTGTTTTGCTGAGCTTCTTCCAGTGTTCGGGCATCATTGATCCAAATGCCGAATCCTTGGTGGATGTACGCGTCCATGTACTGGCTGCGAAAGTGTGGGGACAAGTCGAATTGCTCGGCCGCAGAGCCGACCACTAACCCTCTGGACGACGGCGGGTAATTGAAGAGGCGGGCAGCTAAAGCGACGAGCCGAGCCGACCACGAGCGGTACATTTCCTGACGAGCCTCCATGGGAATCGTCATCAGAGCCGTGACGACTTCATCCAGTGTTCGCCCAGCTGCGGCTTCCCACAGGCCACCAACATAAGTTTCACCGATAGCCACCAGGCCATCCCGCATCCAGTCGAGCCAAATTGCGTCGTCGCGCACAACGAAATCCTGCAGTAGAGATGCATTGAGTCAGTGAAAATTGAGTGGTAGGCCTGACTGTCGTCTGTGTGCGAACTTACTGTTGTGATGAGCAGTCCGCCGCCGGCGAGAAGCCTTGACATGATCATTTTCGCGTTGTCTCGAAGCTTTCGCAGTGAATACGACCGAAGCACATGCAGCGCAATCAGCATGACGCCACCAAGTGCGGTCACTGCGTATACCCAGAATGAGCGCTGATGCCAAGAATTGTCAGAGTGAAATCGATTGAAGAGTCGTAGAGTGAGTTTGACGTACCTGGTGAGCTAGCACGCAAAATAGCGGGACGCAAAAGTTCAATAGTAGCTCGATTCGATATGCCGCGTTCCAGAAGTGCTGTGATCTTGGAGGAGTGAATCTAAAAACGTGGTCGCCCTTCGGAAACACGCCGCCTCCAACCACGAAATGCACCCACAGCCGTGACGAGCTACACACATGAACGATAAGTGCACGGAAACAAATTTGACCATGTTCCATGTACACGTACATCAATGCTGGGACACTCATCCAGACACGAACGAGCGGAAGAAAACACGAGATGAGGATCATCGGCAGCAGGAGATGAATGAGGAAATCGCCGATGCGCGCGATGAGGCCGACCAATGGAGAGCTGGTCCACACTCCAATCCATCCATGCATCCCTGCTGAGAATGCGCTGCGGTCGTAGACTCGAAGAGCGTACCATCCGACCATGATCGTGATGCCCATGGAAGTCGCGATGCCCCTCGCCGCTTCGGAACCTGAGACCAACGCGAGCGCCGTGAAGAGCAGCCAGCAGATCGTGTACATCATGCGAACGCCCACGAGTGGAGGGATGACGACGACACCAAACAGCAGCGTGACAGCCATCACTGCGTCCAGCCGCCGCGCGTCCAGCTCCTCGCTGCCATATCCGAGATCGGCAAACGCCATGACGAAAATGCGGAATGTCCCGAAGGAAAGATGGCGTGACGTTGAGATCACCAAGGAGCAATCAGAGTGATGGTTGCGTCGACTGATACGAACAAAATATTTGACGTGTCTGTTAGAAACCGGAGGTAGTGTAGCCATCTATTTCGTCGCTGAAATGGAAGGAGCATTTCACGAAGGCCTTATCCCTGTTTGCCAAAGTCTTTCTCCCACAAGTCCAAGATCTCTGGGATGTTTGAACGGCCAAGCGAGAGACGGAAGCGGGAGCTGTAGGTTTCTCCGTCGCCGTATTTGTCGCCTGGGAGAATCAAGATCCCGAACTTGTCGACGAGGTGCTGTGCGTACGTTGCAGCGTTCGTGCGTCCTGGGCCGATCAGCTTCGGGAACGCGATGGGGCCAGCCACAGGTGATTCGTACGCGAAGATGTCTCCGTGCTTGGCCATGAAGTTCTCGATGGCGATCTTGTTGGTGCGAATGATCGCCAAGCTTCTCTCGACGATCTTTGCGTGGTTCCGCAACGCGATGAGCGCCAGGATCTCACTTGGACCGGAGTTGCAGATCGTCGTGTAGTCCTTGAGCGTTGCCAACTTGTCCAAGAACGCCGTATCCTGGCTGGCAATCCAACCAAGACGAATGCCGGGCATGCCGTAGGTCTTGCTCATACCGCAGAGGGAGATAGCCTTCTCATATGCCACACACGCAGGCGGAAGCTGGAGCTCCGGAGAGCTCTCCAGCCCAAAGTACATCTCGTCAGAGAACAAGAACAGGTCGTGCTTGCGCGCGAAGTCAATGATACGACGCCACTCGTCTTGAGTAGGAAGAAATCCCGTTGGATTGTGCGGGAAGTTGACCACCAGAAGCTTCGTGTTCTGTCGCACCAGCGCGTCCAAGTCGTCGACGTCGAAGATCAGCGGCGCTCCAGCGCTGTCCGCTTTCTCTTTGCATCGCCACAGGGAGACTTCGCAGCCAATCGAGTCGGCGACGGCAGTCAAACTCTGGTACGCGGGGCCAACGGCGATCACGTGGTCACTCGGCGCGAGCAACGCGTTGACGCTGAGGAAGATCCCTTCCTGAGGGCACATGACGTTCACGTGTTCTGGCTTGAGCGATGGGTAGTGCTTCTTGATGATCTCGTCGCGAAGCAGTGGCAGGCCTTGCGTCTCCGTGTACATCAGGAGCAAATTGCCCCAGAGCTGGCGGCACTCGTCGTCTGCAAGCGCCAGCAGCTCGCTCATACTCAGCGCTTGGATATCAGACGCACACTGCCAACAGAGTTTAATTAAAACATCAAGATCGAGAGTACATCTCATCGATTGCAATAGGCGCAGTAGGGCAAGAAAGGCGAGAAAGGCCAACACGAACCGCAATGTAGGGCGCAGTAAACTCATACTGCGCGAAGAAGCGCTCGAGCTCAAACGGTGGAAGCTTGCTCACAGATCCAGCGGAGTTGGCGGTGGATGACATGGCGCCGTCAGCTGGGTCTCAGTCCAATAGTCTGCTTGCTGGCAACTTGGCGAATGGAGTCTTCGAGCATCCCGATCATGTTGGTCATGGATTGCATGACGAGGTGAGGGTGAGTATTCGTACGAATTTCAGCCAATCATTACTGCTTCTCGCGGCCACATCGGCCAATCAATCATTCTGCATCACGGTATTTTACCGAAGGGAGATGGGACAACTTGAAGCCGCCGGTCGTAAATTACGGAGGGCCCTTGAGTGTTGGTCAACAGTGCCATCACATCAAACCAGATACCGGTAGGCAATCGGTAGATTTCACCATGTCCTTTTGTCGGAGTGATGGTCAGCATCTTTTGGATTTTGGCGCGCATGGAACAACTGTGAAGGGGCGGAGAAATGGAAAGAACGGAAGGATTGATGTGACTGCGTGCGCGTCTCCTGACGGCGCCTCACCAGTTAAGATCGCGACTCAGCTTAGACCAACGAGTGGTCGATGGCGCTGAGGACGCTGAACGTGATGGCGCCGCTGCTGCTGCGCGCGGCGTTGGTGTTCGCCGTGTTTTCATTGCCGGCAGCACGCGCGTTGTCGGCGTCGTGTGTGTTTGAAGGCCAAGACGTCTATGTAAGGTGTTACGACAGCAACACCACGGATCCATGTTCATCATGTCAAGCCCAAGTTGTGTCTCCTGATCTCGCGTATGAGGCGTACAAAGGGCCATTCAACTCGATTGGATTCGGCGCGTGTGAACCAGCAGTGCCGTGGCTTTGCCCGTCGGCTGATGCCGGACGCTGTTGCGTTCTGAAAGGAGTGCTGTCCACTACAAGCATGTCACGGAGTTTGTGTGCGAAGCCACAAGATACGGATGCGGGAATGGAGACTGCGCGATTCAATCAGGCGCAAGTGGAGGCGCTCCTTGAAGGAGAGGTGGTTGGTGTTCCCTTGCTGGAGTTCGGCTCAAGGATTTCAGTGCGCGGTAGTTGGGTGAACGACACCACATACCGATTGGTGTTGTATTCGAATGCATCGGCAACAGCGTTCGGCTCACTGGCTCGCCACGAAATCACTTTCAACCGCTCAAGTGGTATCGTGAGTTGGATGGAAACTGGTACAAACGCACCGATCCGGGCCGAGTTTCCCGTGCTGAACAACTCGGAGAGCTTCGAGATCTCAATTAAGTTCGACTTCGAGCGCTGGAAAATGTACGTTTAAGTTACCGTGCAGTGGTGATTTGTGGAAAACTAGTGCCGATGCTGATGTTCGGTTCCTCTAGATCCACCAACGGCCGTGAGTTGTTCAATGTGGAGACTTGGTCGCAGCCCGCTACTGTATCGGCTATGGGATTGGATTATTTTGACTGCGTCACAGCCGTCGAGTTCATCCCTTCCAGCGTCCAGCAGTGCCTCCCAGCTGTCTATGAGAGCGTCGTTCTCACCCAGTTGGCGTCAACGAGTCAGGCAGAGTGTTGTGAGGGCTGCTCGCGTTTCGACCGATGTTCAGGCTGCTCGTATCTGAACGGCACGTGCACACTACTTCGTGATGTTCAACTGGGTGACGATACCCAGGTATTGCAGCTGCAGTCGTCAACGGCGCGTCTTCGCTTTCACACTCAGTCAGGCTGCGAGTGTAAACCGACGTATCTGGCATCTCTCGGGGCTCGGACGACATGCTATGCGACGTCCGAAGAACCCGAATATCGCTGTGCGATCGATGAAAGCAAGAACTGCTCAAAAGGGAACGTCACGCTCACTGACTCATGCAACGGTACGTTTGGCTTGGAACCCCTGGTAAGATTCCTCAAGTCTAACTAACAACATCGCTTTTTCATGCAAAAATTCAGTGATTTCACTATCCATCGTCTCGGCGTTGCCTGCCCCGGCGGGGCCCGAAAATGCTTTCACTGTGGAAATGTATGACGGAGATATGAGCTTGCTGAAGCAAGCTGTGTTTCCAAACGGCTTAACTGCAGTCAAGTCGACTTTGACCATCGTCGTGCAAGCCATCCCAGAGACGATTGCTCTAATCAATGTAAGACTGGGGCTTCAATCTACGCCTGGCATGTGGAATCTAATTTGTCAATGTGAGACTAGGTTTCGACCTCTGGAAGTATCGACTGGCAACCATCGGAGATTCAACTTCAAGTCAACAGTGAAGCCCAGCGGATTTTTCGAACGCCATCCCCTGCGAATGTTTCGTTCAATGCAACAAATGGTGGACGACTCAATCATCTCCAATTCACCCCGTTCGATCAAGAGCGTGAAGGTACTTAGTTCCACGCAAGTGACTCTGCGGATTGAGCCATGTTGCCTGACGTTTGTGCTGTCGCGTGTAGTGGTCGACTGGGTTGAGTGTGAGTTTGGGTCGGCCGGTCGCTGTGGCTTTCACAACGCCTTAAACAAGAGCACGACGCTACTCTTCTCGACAAAAGGCCAGGTCGGTGATTCCTCTGTAACAGCAGCTTCGTCCCCGAGGAAGTATCGTCGACGGCTCACGGGCGCGATCGACGGGCAAGACAAGTACAGCTTGGGTGTCTCCAGTGTGCCCGCAAATCCGTCTGTCGGCGCCACGGCCAGTTCTGCAGCGAGTACACATGCTGAGGTTGAACTGATTACTCTATCGTTCGAGATCGTACAACGCTCGACGCTTCGCGTTGAATTGAACGAGACCATCCGCGGAGTGCTTTCGGCTTCAAGTCTCAGTAGCAGTGCCCAGCTTTGGTCAGTGGAAACTTCCTGGGTCCACGGAACACCTGTGGAGCGCATCGTTATCCCCGGCACGTCATCATCTGAGGTAACTCGCGATGGCGAAACGCGTGTGATATGGCGCCTGATCAGTTCTCAACCGTGGCTTCTCATCGACTTCAATGAAGACGCAATCGGAGATGTCACCTTTCGTGTTCGATTCCGAACGCTGAATGCGGATAAGCAGTTCGCGACATTCTCTCAGCAACTCCGTATCGTCATCTATGATCCCCCAATCCAGTTCCCGAATGAAATCGTCGAGGTCGTGCTCCCTACGAAGTTGGAGCTGCAAGAGTCTGCTGGGGTGTCTCGGCGACTCGAATCTCAAGCTGCAAGCTCCGAAAGCGACCCATATCTATCGATCCCGGCATCGATCGCAGTGTGGCCGATCTCATTGTCCACCGTGACGGATGAACCACTTCTTCTCCAAATCGCGAGCCTTTTGAATGGTTCAACGCTCGAGCTCGGTGATCGCTTCTGCGTGTCCACGCTGGAGACGTTTGAGATTACGATGCCCCTCGCGCGCATAGTTCTTACATCAACCGGCTCCAGCATCTCAGTTGACCCGAGTGCGTCGAGTGTCACCATCGAGCATCGCTGTGATGATACCATCGCCATCGAGCATCGAACTTCAGTGGTGTCTTCGTATCTATCAACTGTGATCTTGATCACCATTCGAGTTCAAGTGAAGGTTTCCCTCGACCAAGAGAGCATGGCCGACATCACCATCCCTACGAAGTGGCAGATACTCCCAGTCGCTTCGATCGTGCTGGCTCCACGAATGGATGTTGTTGGCAGTTCAGTTGTTGCCGCCGGTGGCACCGCTCGCCTTCGACTTTCCGGTGGCCCGATGACAGCCAAATCCTACGTGGAGATAGCTCTCGACAACTGTTCGGATGACACGGCGATTGTCATGACCATGCCATTGGGTGGCCAAGTGACTGTTTCTCGAGCAGGAAAGTGCAAGTTTGTGCTTCAAGATGGCGTTGGCAATCCGCCTCTTCAGCTTCCACTCACTTTGCAGCTTGTCCAAGTCACGTCAGTTGCAACTCCGGTCTCTGTTCAGCTGTCCGTTGTGGACGTGGCTACGCAAGATGCGGAATGGGTTTCGGCGGCTTCGTCAACGTCTACCATCGATCTTCACTACTGCGAGGTGCTGCCACCGCGAAAGAAGGCCATGTTCTTCCAAGTTTCGTCCATTCTCCAGTCGACAATCCCTTCACTAGCTTTTCTGAAGCTACTTTTTGCCGATTCTCGACTCACAGATATCGTGCCGACGAACGTGTCTATCGTTTGGTCAAGGGCAGCACGACCAGGAGGTGCCTTCATCTCAAGTGATGAGGGTCCTCTTCGCACAAGCGTGTACAATGAGAGTGCCGACTGCGTGTCCTTCTTGCCAGCAGAGGGCAAATCATTTGGCTACGTCAGTGGCATACCTGAGTCTGCTGTGGTCGACGTGATCGTAAGCTGGGCGGAGGTAAACTCAACAGACGTGCAGGGCTGCTACGTTGCGCAGAATTTGCGGCTTGTGACGATTCCGAAGGCGTCCGCTGGCTCAAGTGGAGCTCTTCCATACACATTCAGCACCAAGGTCTATGAAGGTGCTCCGGTCGTCGTTCACGTTCCAGTCCTCGTACCAACAATTGGAAACAAGTCTGAGCGCTTCCTCATCGACATTTCCTGCAACGACTCCAGTCAACTGGTTGCCGTGGAGCGACTGATATCCTCTGCTTACGAGGTGGTCAACGGCAGTGAAATCGGATATAGGGTGCTGGATCCCGTGGGTGATAGCGCTCTGTCGTTGTCTCGACACGTGGATGTGCGGTTTACGCCAACGCCAACGTTCATTGGCGCACTGCTACTCCAATTCGAACTTGGAATCGTCGATTCTCCTGCTCTTGTCGGTGATGTTCCCATCGTGAGGTACGATACCACATCAGCAATGATGGGCGGTCTGAATGTGGAGTGGATTTCCCTCAACTTCACTCAAATCAAGCCAGCTTCGTCAGGTACAGCCGTCTATCGCAGTCTCTCGATGATTCTGAGAGGACCAGGGCGGCTGTCGTTCAAGTATCGAGTTGGATCAGGTAAGTCCACGCGTGGATACTGGATGGGGCTGTTGTGGGCTTACATTATCTCATCTCGATGATGTTGCTGCGACGTAGTCTTTTCGAGCTTGCACGTGGATGTGCTATTCAACTCGAGCACGGCTCAACGCGTTTGGTCCACCGACACAAACGAAGTGCACGACCTGGGAGACTGGAATGCCGTGACTCTTGACTTTCAGAACATGTATCCGACGTCGGCAGTTGTAATCTTCTCAGGCATTCCCGCCCGAGGAGACAAAGTCTCGTTGGATGCGGTCACGTTTGAATCTATCTCCACTGGAGGCAGAGGAGTTCGAGTCCGCTGGATCAAGTCAACAGGGGGTATGATCAAGCTGTTAGCAAGCCCTCAGAGCGACGATTCGGAACCGTACCTATTTCATGTCTTCGCTCGTGCTCTCAATAGCAACGAGAGCTTGCCGGTATACTCAGGTACGTGATTCAGTGTGCATGGGGCGATGAGATACTCACTCTAATGAGGTGTGATATGCGTGCAGGCTTTGGCGTGGAATACGAAGGCTGCTTCACGTCAAATGGCATGTACGCCGTAGACAATTCCAACGTGAGTAATCCCAGATCTGCTCACCAGATATGTGCGGCGGCGGAGGCACAAGTCCGTATCACAGCGAACTCGACCGTTCGATCAGCACAGCCGGTCGCACTACCTCCTGGAAATGTCACCATCGACTTCTGGGCTGTGTACGAGGGTGAAGATTCGTCGAGCGGTCAATCTCGCATTATATTCGCCTACGGCGACGCCGAGTTCGTATTGTGGATGGCTCACACTCAAGAAGGTCTCGTCTTGGGGCGGTGTGCGTCTTCAGTGACAATCCCTCATCGCCTCAGTATTGGGCAGTGGACGCATGTCGCCGTGGTTATCAATGATGACGAAGAAATCAGCCTGCATCTCGATGGTCAGCCAGCAGCGTCTGCGACTCTGAGCAAGCTCGGATGTGGGACGCCGTCGTCAGCCAGCTTCCAACTTGGCAGAGGTAAACCCGGTTTGCGTCTGTGTGGAGGGCTTCTTTCCAACTCTGACTCTTGTTGCTTGGTCCACAGACTCGATTCAGATTCCGTCGACGCGCCCGTTCAGCCACTTCCCCGGTGCATTGGACAATGTGAGTAAATACTGCCCGTGCAAGCGGGGCATTTCTCTCTTGTAAACCAAGAACTCGGATATTGTAGGTGCGCGTGTGGCGAAAGGCGTTGACTTGGAGCGAAATCAACTCGATGTCGAGATCGCATTGGGCTCCTGACGCGGATCTTGTGCTCGAGCTTCATTTCTCAGTCGCCAACGGCGTTCTCTCCGGTTTGGACTCGTCTTCGAACAAAAACGACTTCATCATCAGTCAAGTCGAGATCACGCGCTCGTTACCCGTGCAGAGATTCGGTGTCAATAGTCATGGCGCATGCTTCTGTTCACAATTTCTAGGAGAACCAGTTCGAGTTTCAGGAAGGCTGTGCGACAACTTGTGCGAAGGTGGAACGAGTTTGGTGACGTGCGGCTCGAAGGCATCGACTCGTATCATCAGCGCGTACATGCACGGGTTATTGAACGTCGGCAGTCTCACTCCTTCGTCAACATATGAAGTCACAGTCTCGGTTACCTCGTCGAACAGCGGTGGATATGACACGAGTCAGCTTCTCATCGCGAGCACCACGGATACTACTCCACCAGGGGCAGTTCCCGAAGTCACGGTTATTGACTCATCCGACGGCTACGTTGAGCTTCAGTGGAAGACTGCTGAAGACGATGGAGGCGCTCCAGTTCTCGAGTACCAAGTTTTCGTGAACGGCTATTTGAGCACCACCGCGGATGGTAGAACTCGCTCCGTTGGGATCGACGTCCCGACAGGGTCCTCTCTATATCGAGTGGCTGTGCGAGCCGTAAACGCGGAGGGTCCCGGTAAAGAGACGGAAATCCAGATCTTCGCCAATTCTGCAGATACCGTGATCGCACCAACAAGCTACCTTCTGGTGGAGGACGTCAAAGGTGGATCTGTTCGATTACGGATTGGCGAATCAACACAGAACTTGGTTGTAGAGCAGCGACGCTCGTCTGAAGGAACCTTCGAGCTTTCCCGTTACTACCCGGCCGGAAACTCGTCGTCGAGTGTAGTCGTGTTCAAGTTGCTGCTTGATACTGCATACGCGTTCAGGGTGTATTACGCCGTGGGCACGATGAGAAGCGCGTTCTCTCCTCCCGTCTTGGTCACGACCACTTCCATCGATACCCCAGGGAAGACGCCTGCGCCGATATTCGTCTCCTCAACCGGTATGTATCATGGATGTCCTCGTACCTTCTAAAGACGCTGACTTTGCTGATGTGCCGTGCAGGTGCCTCGATCACCTTGAATGTTACGGAGCCGATGGACACCGGTAAGACGGCAAGATTCGCTGCTCTCAGTCTGTACAACGTCGTGCTTAACTTGACGTGGTTGTGTAGGTGGCCGCTCCGTATCGGTGTTCAATATCTTTCTCTACAAGGAGAACGAAGGTTATATCAAGCTGAAGAGTGTGCCCGCAACAGCAGAATCGGTGGTCGTCACGCTCACTGATCAAGGCAACGGCGAACGCTTTTCCCCACGGACGAACTACTCGTTTCGAGCGATTGCTCTGTCTGCGGGAAGCGTGTGCGACTACCTCTCAGACAGCGAGCTGGTCAGCGACCCGGTGAATGTGACGACTCTTGATGCTGGCGTCCCCATGATTCCGCCCCGGCCTATCATCCAATCAGCTCAAGGCTGCAGCATCGTCCTCGCGTGCGTCTTGCCTGACGATTTGAACGGTGCAAGCCCGCAAGCTGTCCGATTTATCATCGTCGCGCAAAACAACTCGCAAACTGACTTCCGCCAATCGACCGTAGTGCTCACAACGGATTCTCAGGTGATTCTTTCGGGACTGCTTGCCACGACGAACTATACCGTGAATGCGACTCTTATCACCGACTTCGGTGAAACGAGTACGAGTGAATCGATCTCGTTTGTTACCGAAGAGGCCGTTTCACCGTCTCCCGTCCGTGATATTCGAATGGTCAGCGTCGGACCGACCTTCATCGCACCAGAGTGGACTGGACCCGAGGACTCTGGAGGTGGTCAAGTAACGGGGTACCAAGTGTTCCAGCGTCTATCGACAGACACAATGTCTTCAACTCTGGGTGATATCGTCTACGACGGCGCGAATTCAACGATGACGTTCTTCAACTCCACGCAACTACTCGCCAACACTGAATACGTCTTCAGTATCGTCGCCGTCAATCAGTACAACCTCACCAGCTCAGCACAACCGAGCGTCACTGTGTTTTCGACACTCGGAGGAATTGTACCAGCGATGCCACTGATTCACGCGATCAACGAAGTCACAGGAGGGTCGGTGAGTCTCAGCTACGCCGCATCTGAGGACACCGGTGGCTTCTTGCGTTCGGATGTGAGCTACTACGTGATCGCCGACACACTGGCGGCGTGCTACTCCTCGCGCGATGGATGCACACGGTGCACTCACAAGAGGATCGACAACGGGACGTTGGATGCCTTTCCTTCTGTCGCGAGTACTTCGTGTGCGCCGAGGTCCTGTGGTGTGCCCACGGGAGGCACATGTTGTTTCTCCTCAGATGGAGGCTTGCCTTGTGGGGTACTCGTTCGAAGTGACACGCTGTGCTCCAATTCAAGCGACGCGGCATCAACATGGAACACATGCGCAATTACCGGTTTGGTTGCGTCGACACGTTATGTGCTCTCGATGGCCGCAGAGAACCCAGTCGGAAATAGTTCTTCTACTCCACAGGAAGTCGTCGTGACAAGGTACGTTCTGTTTAGCTTTGATCGGTATCTTTGATTGCTCACTGACTAACAACGACACGTTGCTGAACAGTTCGGCGACGATACCAGACGCACCAGATCTGGAACTAGCTTCTCGAACCGGAGGCTCGATTTCGCTCAAGTGGAGTATGCCAAAGGTAAGAGCGGCATGGCGTGGTAGGATCAACACAGGGACTGACGTTGATTGATGTTACGTCGTGTAGAATTCGGGAGGATCTCCCTTTGTGCGTGTTTCACTGAGTGCCAACGGCGTGATGCTGTTGGAATCGAAGGCGGCGACAAACTTCACGCATTGTGGCGGTGCAGGAGCCACGGTGGCTGCCAATTCCGCCTACACATACATGCTGGAGGTTGAAAATGCCGCTGGCTTGGTGAACCGTACGTTCGCCACGATTAGCACCAACGACTTCTCGGCTCCTGGTGAGCCGTCCGTCAGTGTCACCGTGGTCCGACCTTCGTCGATACAAATCGGTGGCACTCCAGCGTGTGATGACGGAGGAGGTGTCGGAGCCGGCATCAGTCAACTTTACTATGAGTTGGTGTCGAGTGATGGATCGACGCAGAGACAGTCGAACTTCTCATGCTGCGCGACGACGCTCAGCAATTTACAGCCCGCTACAACGTACAACATTCGAGTTCGCGCCGAAAATTCGTTCGGTGTCAGCCCATGGGTGAACCTAGATGCATCGACAAGCTCTGGTGTGCCATCAGCGCCGACGACGAACCTCACATTCGCGACGTCGACTCAACTAGTCGTCTCAATCACGCCACCATCGTCGTCAGGAAGCGGCGATCTGAGTTTGGATGCTCTCGTGACGTGGGATGGCACCAATGTGACTACGGTGTTCCAGACATCACTGACGTGTAGTCGCCAAGACCCGTGGACAGTCAGCTGCCCAACGACGCTCACAATCGATGGTCTCGAGACGGGCATCTCGTACGTCGTCTCCGTTCGCGCCGTCGGTGAAGCTGGTCTCAGTTCGTGGAGCAACGCCTCGTACACCACGGACTCCGCCACGCGATCAGGTCTTGTGAGCGTCATAACTCCGTTCGTTTACGTCGAAGAAGGAAGCGTGGCGCGCTTTGATGTTGGGCGGCTGTATGGAACAACAATGGGAGAAGGGGTCAACTTCACCATTACACCATCTCGGAGTCTGCCTGGCAACTTGGTGATCGTCTGCGACTCAAACAGCAACGGCTCAGCTTCGTGTTATGGATCTACGAGCGGAGCGCCTTCGACAGGACGAGTTTATTTCTCCCAGAACGACACGATGAAGGTAATCGAGTTCTCAGCTCCCGATGATGCAGTGTTCGAAGACGTTCCTCTCGTCGTGACAATTGCCTTGGGGCAGCCTGAGCGGAGCAGCTTATCGGCTGTCTCCCAAGGCGTCATCGAGGTCCATGACAACGGAGTCGCCGGCTTGATCGCGTTTGTCGATTCCGAACTGCGAGTGCGTGAAGACGTCGGCGCGGTCACTGTTCTCATAGAGCGGCTTGGGCATCAGGCGGGAATCGTGACGGTCGTATTGAACTCTACGATCAGCTCTGCTCTTCCCCGTGGCTATTTCGAACAAGTGGTCACGTTCCAAGACGGCGAGTTTGAAGTTTTGGCAATGGTGCCGATTCAAGCGAGCGATGAATATGTTGATCGGTCGGTGAATCTGACGCTGTCAGCACCGACTGGTGGTGCGAATGTGTCCACAGCAACGCTGACAATTTACGTCGCTGACAAAGGAGACCAGAGCGTTCCTGGAAGTCCTCAAGCCTTCTTCGACAGCGTCACTGGAGGATTGTTTCGAGTTTCATGGAACACACCAACGTTCGTGGGTGGGAACACTGTTCCATGGCTAAACTACCGTGTTCAAGTGCGAGAGGCGGCATCTCAGCTCGTTGTGGAAGACATTTTGCTTGCCAGCAATTGGAAAAGCTTCTCGGGGCTCTCCTTCAACACATCGTACGAATTCCGAGTTGCAGCTCAAAACCCTCGAGGCTTCGGGCCATTCAGCAGTGCGCTCGTCGTGGTTACGGCTGAGGTACCAACTTCACCGGCTCCGCTACTGGGACTTCGGGTTGTGGCGTACACGGGAGGCGCGGTCACGTTGGCATGGGAGACTCCACTCGATGCTGGTGGCGTGGCCATCAGCTCATTCTGGGTTCGTATCTTCGACTATCAACTGGCGAATGAGCGACTGGTACAAGTGAACGGATCGCAGACAAGTGCGGTCATCGGAGATCTGTTGGCGCAAAGCACCTACAGATTTGATGTGTGGGCTGAAAATCAAGCGGGTCTCGTCAGTGCTTCCCAGCAAACTGAAGTGACGACCGGCTACGGCACTGGTCCAACCCAACCACCGCCACCTCAGCTGCTTAACGCTACGGGTGGCGCGCTACACTTGAAGCTGCTTGCGCCAGTCGATCTAGGAGGTGCGCCTCTCAACTCTTTCGTGGTCAACTACGCGCGTGCAACCGGCTCGTCGACGATCTGGCAGAAGCTGTCGAACACGCCAATCACCGATCCAGTCAGCTCAGGGGGAGTGATTGGTGTCGTGTCCATGTACGGGTTGCTGTCTTCATCGACCTACTACGTGATGGTCTACATCCAGAACCAATTCGTACGTTTGTGGAAGACTATTGACTTGCTTGCGGCTGCTGATAGTCTAACAAAATATTTGCCATTGACAGGGTGGTAGCCAATGGAGTCTGACGACCAGCTTCACGACTCAAGCACCAACCGCCGTGGCAGGTGTCGGAGCTCCGTACGTGGTGGCAGAAGACGCTGGAGAACTGACGCTTCAGTGGAACGATCCTCTGGACTCGGGAGGCGCGAAGATTACGGGATATCAAGTGTATGCGCGAGAGAAGATCTCCAACGACACGTGGAGTGTTCCTGTCGTCGTGTACGATGGATTGACATCGCCAGCACGAACTGCAGTGATCCCCAATCTCAAGGCCAGCTGGGACTACGCGTTCAAACTCGTCGTCTTCAACTACTACTCCCAGTGTGTCATCGGCGATGCAGCAAACTCGACTGGATCAGAGCTAGTGGTGCATACTCGAAGCGCGGGTGCTCCCTCAGCTCCGAAACGACTCACGGTGACACGCGTGACGGGTGGGTCCGTCGCAGTTCGATGGGATATTCCACTGTCGACAGGCGGCGAGGTGCTGCTATACTACGTCGTTTATGCTGCGTTGGTCGGCGAGAATATCTACTACGATGTGGGGCACGTCAATGCGTCAGCGAATCGAACATTTCAGCTGAATGGGCTGCGCTCGTCCACGATGTACAAGCTCATGGTGTCGGCAGCCAACAAACTCGGTCCCGGCTACAACGCGACTGAGCTCATCATCGTAACCTCACCACCAACTCCCCCGGACGCGCCTCAGATGCTTCGACAGCTTCCGTCACGATCAGGCGGAGAGATCGTGCTCGTGTGGGATCCTCCCGATGAAACCGGTGGATCCAGTCTAGTCGGATATCAAGTCTTCCGAAACGGGTCTTTTCTGCAGTTCGTAGACTTGAGCTCCGTCTCATCGACGACCGGCTATCACGATACAATCGACATCATCGCGTCGCGAATCTACAACTACACCATCTACTCAGCCACCGCTGCGATTGCCTTTGGTGACATCGGAGCTTCAATCGTAGCGACGAGTGCGACGGCCACTCCGCCACTACCACCTCTGATACAAGTGGGCCAAGTTCGAG
>JAADWY010000618.1:0-19753 GCA_023336355.1 Pythium dissotocum
TGCATCTTGGCCTCCAAATCGACGCTGCTTGCGAACCGAGAGGAGTGATCAACGCGGAGTCTTGGTACCGAAGCGGGTTGCTCTGGATTCAGGTCTACGACTCGCTGGGCAAACGTCATGTCCGGCACGATCTCTTCTGGTGCCAGAAGAATGTTCCGTTCGATGACTGTGCATTCGTCTTCTCCCTCCCCAAGTAATGCTCCATCCGACCGTCCTAGCACGGAATCTTGTTCGGCTTGAATCGCAGCATCTGCAGTTGGATCATCGTGTTCGATAAAAACTTGATCGCAATGCGATTTGTCTGAATCAACCATGTCCGTGTCGTCGACAACAACGTTGCTGTAGAAATGGTTGTTAACTGACGTTCAAAAGTGAGGCGAGACACACAGTTCGACGCAGTGAGTCAAGACGCGACTCGCTCTTTTCGTCCGTTTGGGTAGGCACGACAAGGTGTTCGCATGTAACAAAGCTTCAACTTGTCTGACAGACATGCTCAAGCGCCAAGTACAACCGATGACGAATCCCCACGCCTCCGACGTGAGTCCTTAACAAAAAGTGGCGAGCTTCAATCAAGTCGCGTACCAG
Organism: Pythium dissotocum; assembly: GCA_023336355.1. Lineage (NCBI taxonomy): Eukaryota > Oomycota > Peronosporomycetes > Pythiales > Pythiaceae > Pythium > Pythium dissotocum. The sequence goes on from JAADWY010000618.1 coordinate 586, forward strand.
AAGTTACAGCACCATGGCTAGGCATCCATGGTAGCTATTCGATCGAGCGTATGCTTGCACTTGACGGGTACGGTAGCACCAAGTCGTATTGGCGCGTCCTCTGGGTGATGCTATGGACGCCGCTCGTGCCCGTCCTGCTCATGCTTGTCTACCAACTGCCGCCGCTTGCGCCTCCTGCAGCCGGAGTGCAAGCAAACTGGTTGTACGTGATCGAACGCGCCGGCGTCGGTTTTGGCATCGCAGTCGAGTGTCTGTTGTTGGCTGCACGTGCAGTGATCGTGGAACTCGCTCCTGTTCTGCCATTCAGCACGCGCCTCGTGATCGAAAGCGTCCGTGTCGTAGTGTACGTGGCTGAGGTCGTAGGCCTGTCGTACGTGTGGGGCTTCCCCGTGCCCTTCACTCTCCCGATCGTCAGTCCTCTCGCGAGTGTCGCGATTTCCGTTCAAGTGGCTTCAGTCGCATGACAGTCCGTAGCGCAGCCATTGCGAACAGAGGTGATGGAGTCTAAAAGACTGGCCCTGACGACCAGCAAAGTCCCGAACGTTACAATGCTTCACGAACTTTAGGACTACTGTAGCTGCTCGAAGGCCCCGACGTCCTTTCTTGATCCGGTCGTCAACGAAATGAGAGTGATGATCGTCTACTCAGGTCAACTTGTGAATGTTGGTCACTGCGGAAATGGGCTTCAAGTTGATAGGCAAGCACGGGGTACTCCTCCACCACCAATAGCCGCTCGATTTAATAGCCGGCGCCTTCGAGGGCTCCGCGGCCTGGGATCCTGCTTTTTATTGAGCTGCGTAAAACTAAAACACCTCCTCACATTAGCCTATGCAGGGAACCCATTCCAAAAAGAAGACACCTAAAGGACCATCAAGCTAGACGATGCCATCATACTTGATCTCACCCAAGACGAGGCACATGAAGCCTCTTTGAACCTCGACAGGCTGGCGAAGTGTGACCTGACGGCGCATACGGTCTACTTACACGCTACAGAATCAATCACACCACTAGTCAGTCACCATAGGAAGCAAGAGAGTACAGTGGAGATCTAACACGTGCACGAATACGATGGCGGGGGCGTCATGCACCCAATCCAGGTCCGAACGCTTCTGCTGGGATGAACGGTCGAGTGGCGCGTCAATCCACGCGAGAATCTTGTCTTTGAAATCGGACGTCCAATCTTTCACGTGCGCGACAGTACCATGTACAGGTCGATGACGTGCATGGTGTATCGCTTGACTACACAGGACGCGGCACCCAGGTGCGTCACGAGCAGTCGGCCTTCGAAGTATTCGCGCAGCTTTATCTGGCGACGATCACGCCGTTCTTGGGAAGACCGCACCACGACGCCAGTGGACTTGGGCATGCGGTGTACATGCACAGTCCAGTCGAGGTTCAGACGCTCGAGTGACCCAATCAAGTCGCGTGTGGCGCTGTTGGGCTCGCCCAGCGGTGCGTCTGCAAGGACGACAACGTGATCGATACGGAACCTGCTAACGGCCTGTCGGATGACATCGGCGCCCCCATCTTTGATCCACCCGCACGTGTTGACAATGCAACCAGAGGCGTTGTCTAGGCAACACACAATAGGTCAGACTTAGTGAGTACCCATCCAATTCCAGGGAGTTAACAGTTCTTACGAAATGGGTCAGCCGTCAGCTTCCTGTCCACGTCGTTGGCCAGCCGGTTGAGGTAGGAACACGTCCAATTTCTTGGGCATGGGCACGTTTCCGAAGAAATAGCGTCGTGGGGAAAGCGACCCAAGCGCTTCATCGAGACTCCGAAATTTGTAGTCGGATGAGCCCCGGAGTGTGACGGCTGCGATGGAGCCTGGGATGGACAGCCCACACTGTCCAACGTTGAGGTCGACGAGGGTTGGAGCCCACCCTAAACCCAGCGCCTTGTTCGTGATCGTTCGGACAAACGTCCACTTGCCCGTGTTGGATTCGCCAACGACCAGCACGCGTGGCCCCATGCTGCTGACGGCGCTCGACGCAGGAATCCGCAGACTCCAATCGATGCGCGCGTCTTGGGACGCTCGTTGCCATCGCTCCCAGACCTCCAACCGCAACAGCTCGAAGCGCCTGTCGGTCACGCGCATGGCCGTGTGCCAAGTCATGTCACTTGCCAAACGCTGCTCCTCAGGGATGCCTTCGATGACCACCTTCGATTCTTCGCGGGCCAGCAGCGCAACGCTCACATCTCGAAGGCACAACGCGTTCTCCTCGCCCGTATGCATGGCGCAGCCGAAGACCTCGACGTCGCCAGCCTTGAGCTCCACCTTCAGTGTCTGGTGGGCCGGCGCCACGAGCCGCAGCTCTTGGCCAGCAGCCAGGGTCACCGTGGTCGTCCGGTCGGTCATCGCGGTCCTAGTGCTGCAGTAGTTGACAGTGAGTGATGCGAATCGAGTGATGAAAATGGATACGCCAGTTGGCATCGTCCTTTCTCCGGGCTCATCTGATCTCTTCGGAAATGAGAGTGATGATCACCTCTTCAGATCAACATGTGAATGATGGTCACAGCGGAATTTGCCTCTCTGGCGCACAGTTCCATTTCCATCATATCAGAACACTACACCCAGCAACATGGAGACGCCACCAGCTACGCCACCGCCACAGCCCTCCGCGGCATCCGCAGACCTCGCGCTACAGGTCGTGACTAGCGCCAGTCTTCTGCCGGAGATCACGTCCTTTCTGCCTGGCGTGCCCGTGTGGACGGTCGAGTACGAGCACAATCTCGGCCCCAAGACTAGCGAACTGAATCTCCACCAGCGCGCCAAGATGTCCATGGGCACGGCGGGGCTGCTGCCTCGCCTGGCGATCCACCACCGCGACCTCACGACGCTCGCGCGGCTGTACAAGCTCCACAGCCAGCCGCAGTTCCGACAGAAAGGCAAGTTCTGGTTTGCAGGCGCCATGCACACGGCGGCCGTGAGTGGTCACGTCGACGTGCTGCAGTGGCTGAACGACCACACGGACTGCAAGCCACGCTCGGATACAGTGAACATGGCGGCAAGAGAAGGCCACGCACATGTCGTGCGCTGGCTGTGGGTGAACCGCCCGGAGATCCAGGAGGAGATACTGACGCCGACGGTTGAGCGAGTCGCGAAAGACGGCCATCTCGACGTTCTCAAAGTGCTCATGGAGGTGTACGACAAGCCTGTGCGTGAGGCGACCAACCAAGCTGCTGGAGAGGGGCGTCCGGATGTCGTTGTCTATCTCAGTGAGCTTCGAGGCGACGCGTGCACGTCTGCGACGGTGGACAGAGCGGCTGCCGGTGGCCATCTCCACGTGCTTAAGTGGCTACTGGAGCACCAATCGCAGCATCCGTTCACACACGCGGCCGTGTACGACGCCGTCGCTCGTGGACACGGTGAGGTTGTTAAGTTCCTTTGGGAGACACGGAGCTCGTGGACGAAAGACGACACGAGTGCCGAGTTTGCGTTCAAGACGGGCATGCGCAACGGCATCCCGCACGCGATCCACAGTGGCGACGTCGCCATGGTGACGTTCTTGCTGGAGATCCTGCCCGACCGCTTCCCGCCATACGCACTGACGATCGCCACGACCTCTGGGAATCTGGATATGGTCAAGCTGCTGTATCATTCGGGCAGTCGACCACAACAAGATATTAACGAGGCGCTCGTCGCAGCCAAGCGGAAGAAATGTAGCGACGCGATCGCCAAGTTTCTGATGGATCCACTGGGTGCAAACGGCGCAACATCAGAGGAAGACGCACCAGATCCTTCACCACAGCAAGCGCCATCAATGCCTTCTATAGAAGCCAAGAGTGCCGACGTGAACATGGCTGATGCAGAGACAACGCCTGAGGCGGCTGCTTCTTCTCCGGCGAAATCGGATGCATCACCACGAGAGCCGACGCAACCGCATACTGCTGGCCGAAGAATAGTGCGTGCACGTCGCAGGTAGAAGCGGAAACATGGCTATCCGCTTGATGGTCAAAATATATGGATTCTTTCGTGGTTTGATATGGAATACGAGGACCATGCTCGCTATGGGCCGGTAGCCTTGCAGCTTAACGACATTTGATCGTGTTCGTCTTCAACAACAAGATCATAAAGTCTCACCTTCTCACCAATCGCCTTAAAAGTGCCGACTGCCTCCTCTGACGTCATGCAGTGCGGAAGGACAAGCAGTGGTTTGCCGTAGCCGTTCGAGTAGACGTTGCCATCGTGGGTACGGCGCGTCGTGATCACGTTGAGCTTCTTGAGCTGCTCCCATTCATTTTGCGTGAAGAAATCAGGCATTGCTGTCGACGTCTTTGGGCTGCCCTCGTACGTCTCTCGAACCGACAACTTGCCACACTCAACTGCACGAAGCACGTCTCCCATCGTCGGAAGTACTCGTAAAAAAGTCGAAGTCGTACTCGTTCCACAGCCGTCGCGCGATCGCATCCAAGAACTTTTGGCTTGGCCTTCCGTTGCGCAATCCCTTTGGCCCTCGCGAGGGCTTGTTCAGTCCCGGTCGTTCCACCAAGATGTGGAGTTAGCCGTCTCCAGGCGCGAAGTCCTTTCCGACGTATGCGTCGTCTCTGAGCTTCCGCCACAGATCCATCTTCTCAAACTGCGGGTCAAAGTCGTCACGCAACAGCTCGTCCGCCTTCTCGTTTCTCATGACCCACGCGTTCTCCTTCCGTGCCAGGCGCAGCGTCAACGCACTAGGAGCAAATCTGAAGCGAGCTGTATATCTCTCAGCTTCGAAAATGGCCTCCAGCAGCTCGTACACGTACGCGTGGCGCTTGATCTTGACGGGGAACACGACGGCGTCACCGTACACGCCGTACCACAGGATCGCAACCTCCTCCATGATGGCTCTTGGCTGAAAGGATAAGACTGGCGAAGAGATTTCCACGTCCTAAACACAAAGTGCTACGATTCAAAGGGCATGTCAACCCGAGAGAAAGGCAATGGTTGCGCTCCACCAATTTTGATGGCGTTCTCGAACGTCCGACAACCATCAGTGGAATATTCGAAGAGGGGAATCCTCGGTGAGGGCTTTTGACTCAAGACTTCGATAGATTCGCCGGGTATACGAATCGTGCATCACCAGAGGCCAATGCACACGATCCTCCGCGACCACAGTCGTCATCAACATCATCGACAGAAGCCGCGACGTGTGAACGTGGCTGGCCAAGAAACGCCTCAGGCGGCTGCTATCGCGGCAAGTTCGGGGGGATCTGGAGTCCGATCCACGAACATCAGCACCATGTAGACCGAAGAATGCTCTGTGCACGTCGCAGGTAAGACAGTGTAGAGGCCGAGGAGGTGGTTGATGGATGGCTACATTTGCCATCGGACGTGTAAAGATATCTTCATCACCATCCTTTACTTGGTGTACTTACTTATGTTAAATATGGAGTCCTTGCTACAGGTTGTGCGAGTCCACAGTCGAGATAGATAACTAAAATAACTATCTCAGCTGTGCCATGTGGTGAGCGTCACGTGGGTCAAAGTGAGCTGCCCACTCAGGAGCTATCCAGGCGGCGAGTAGAGGCTGCGCGTGTGTGACCATGAGCAGCAAGAAAACAACAGGCGACCATTGGAAAGGCAGCAGCATAGTCACCCTGTTGCTGTGGCGCAGAGAAGACGAGCAGACGCCTATAGACGTCGTGCTGCGTGAGGTCCATTTCTTCAGCCGCCCGCTGTCGCCCGCACCCGCCACCGCGAAAACAACGCCGTCATGAGGCTGCGCATGCTGCTGCTCGTCACCATGGCGGTCGCCATGGGCGTCACCGACGCGCAAGTCCGCCAGTCTACCATGACCAAGACCACGACCAACATGGTCAAACCGACGTTCGCGTTCGTGAACCAAGCGACGCCACCAGCCCAAGTACCTGTGCCCATACCGCCGTCAGCTCCGCAGACCATGGACTTCCAGTCGCTCACCAGCGCAGACAAGCAAGCCGTCGCCACGGCCGCACCGGCGTGGGGCGAGATAGTGATGAAGGGCAAGGCGCAGGTGCTCACGAAGCCGCCGTCCAATGCGCCACTCAGCATGGGCAGCTCACCAGTGCAGTCGACGGGCAGTGGAAACCGCCTGCGAGGTGCTGACGACAGTGCGAACACTGACAGCACCACGTCCACAGAGAGTGCTCCGGAAGGCGAAGTCGGCGCCGAGTGGGATCGCAAACCGTCCACGCGCATGCGCATGCGCGTCATCTTCTAACCGTGTCAACAGTTGAGAAGTAGGTTGGAGAGTGTCGAACGTCGAGTGTAGACGTGTGTTTTGTTGTCCGTTAGTGAGGCCCGTTCGTACAAGGGGTCGATATATATGGGTAATCAAGCGTTTGAATCATAGCGGTGCTTGTAGCTCCGTGATAGGGAACCTCCGCTTCGTTGACGTCGGAGGACGAGTCGTAATTCGCAGGCTTCAGAATTCTCACACGTCGCATGCAGAGTGAAGTACTGTATTCATGTATTTAATGCCCCACTTTGGAGGGGTACTAATCTGTGGATTGGGTCTTTGGGTGTCCACCCGTTGGGTTTTTGCGTCACTTTTGCGGGGGGAATTGGGGCTTCGATTCGACCGCATTTCGGACGTTTGAATGGAAATGCGGCAAATGACGCGCGCAACGGCGCCATGTTCGCGCTCTCACTGCGCGTCTCCACGTCGTTTCCAAGCGCTGCTGCTGATCGTGGCTGTAGCTCTGTGTCTCAGCTGCGTGTGCGCGCAATCGCAGACTTCAACGAGCTCGTCTAGCGGAGAAAATGCTGCGCGACCTGCGACGAGGACCCAGCGCGCCAAGAACTCTGGTACGATCGATCCCCACGCATCCATCCATCAAACAGCGACGCAAACTGACTCATCGTGTCCGCCACAGCCAAGAGCAAGCGCACTGCTGCTTCTGCTGTGGCTCCGACGCAGTTTGGACCCATGACACGCGGTCGTTGGATGGACGAAGGCCAGACTGCACGCGGCTCGCTGTCGCAATGGGAGGAGTCAGCGACCTACAGCTTCTTCGACAATGCCACGCTGCGTGTGCGTCTGGACCCACTGAACAGCACCATGCAGCCGTATCTGATCCGACAGTTTGGCCAGTCGACCGAGGCTCAGGCCGTCCACGAAGCCGCCGAGCAGTCGCTGGCGTACCTGAAGGACTACGCCACGCCACTGCGGCCGCTGTTCTGGGCATGGAGTGACCTGCGTGTGTACGTGCGAGGCGCCGATGTCCAGCAGCTACGATTTTCCTACGCGCGGTACGTGATACGGTGGTTGCTTTGATGATGGAATGAGAAACTAAACTAATTTGTGAATCTAGCACGCCTGGATTCGTCTGCCAAGGTCTCCGGTATCTGGCCGAGGCGTCTAACCAGCTCACCGAGTACGTGGCGCCGGCCGTCGTGTCGGCATTGCAGACGGTTCTTCATGGCTTCGGTACGTACTAGCTCACTGTCTTGATTGGGTCCTAGCATTGAAACTAATTCAGCATGCTAATCCTGAGCAGCATGGGCACTTTGTGAGAACTGCTGGAATGGCTGTCCGCTGGAGTGCAAGGCTGTGGGCAGCACGGAGCAGCTCTGTGTGCTGGAGCTCAGTCCGTACCACGCGCCGTCGGTCACCGTCACGTCCCCCGTCAAACCGTTTCTCGCCACGACGCCGCCAGTCATCGCTTACTCGGTGGCCTTTTACACCTGTACGTGCTCACCGGCGCTTCCAGTGGCAATCATCTTGCTAACTGTCTGTCTTTCTGTTGATGTGTAGACTTGTCTTCGCTGTACGTGCAGAACTTTTTCCTGGGTCTCGTGTTGTTCTACTCGGCGCATCGACTCTCGCGTTCGCGTACGTTCCACTACTTGCTGGGCGCCGCCATCGGTATCACGTTCTCCGTCGTGTTGGCCATGTACTTCGTGTCTCGCCAGACCAAGTCGGCGTCGCGTATGATCCCGGGTATGCAGTTCCTACAGGGTATCGGCTCCATGGTCTCGTTCCTCGCGCCCGTCACAGTCTACGTCGTCCTGCCCAAGGTGTACAAGTTTATTGGCTGGTCGCTGGGCTACCTGGCGGACTTCTGGTCGGCTGACGAAGTGCTGGGCATCCCGTACTTGGGCAAGATCTACTTCCTGTCGTTCGGTCTCGTCGGCTTCTTCCTCGTGTGGTGGAACCAGTGGGGCGCGTCACCCAAGAGCGAAGAGGAACAGGACCAAGAGGAGATCGACGAGATCGGGTACCTGGAGGAAGAGCTTCCGCTCACGACGTCGCAGTCGGCACTCGCTCGGCTGCTGCAGCTCATGGGGCTGATGCTGCTGTTTGAGAGCACGTCGTCGACCGAGACGTCGCTGCTGGTCGTGCTGCTGGTCATGCTCACGGGGCTTTTCGAGTACCTGGGCACGACCATGTACTTCTGGTACCACTACGAGGCCCCAGGCCGCCACACCAAGTTGATTTCCAAGAAGGAGTTTGAGGCGCAGGGCCAGACAGAGACGGAGAAGGCGTTGAAGCAGCTGCAGGAGTATCTGCTGAAGAACCCGGACGAGCTCGAGCGTGTGAAGGAAGACAACGAGATCCGCTTGCGTCGCTTCGCCAAGGGCCGAGACCACATGGACGCGAGCTCGCGGGATCCGCTGGCGCTGAAGAAGCAGAAGAAGGCTGGCTGGTCGTTCTGTGCGGTGCAGTGAGCACCGAGATACTAGGAAGTAGACAAAGGTAGTGAGCAGAAGTGTTGTTCAGTCGGAGCTTTTGATTTTTTACAGCTTTTTGAGGATAGGATTACAATTACAATCGCGATAACCATGAAGAAAACCAAAAACGAGCACGTTGAAGATAAATATTGGCAAACTACAGGACACTACAGGCGCTAGAAAAAACCCGACGCTACACGCTAGGTTTACTTGCAGAGCACGGCCGAGATGAGCATGCTGAAAGCTGATTTCTTGGTCTCTCCGTCTTGCTTTTCCTCGACTTGTCCGTCTTCCATGGCTTCCGCGTGGCTGTGCGTGGCGTCGTCCTTGGCTGGAGATGGGTCTTCTTTCTTCATAATAAAGCCGTGAGCCTCGCGTCTTGGGATTTGATCATCACCACTGTCTTCTTCGTCGTCGTCGTCTTCGTCCATGAGTCCGTAGTCCTTCGACTCGCGGCGGATGGTCTCTTGAAGCACGCGCCACGAGTACCCTGGGGGCCTCGGCGACACCGCCTGAGGAAATGGAAGCGGCGATGGCACGTGAGGCGAAGCTGTAGGCGTCTGAAGCGGACTGTCCGTCGTCCAGATCGATCGAGCTGGTCCTCGGGACCGCAGTGGAGGCACCGTCACAGCCGAGAGCTCACCGAACCGCAAGTTGCTCTCCTTCTTCATCATGAACACGCCGCCTCCGGACGCGAGCAGGTGGACAGACGGCAATGGGCCTACGGAGCCGCCCAGGCGAAGAGGCTGCAGCGGCGACAGCGACGCGAGGGGCCCGTCGATGGTCGGATGCGAGGCCATGGGCGTGAGCTGCGGCGTGCTAGTACGGCTACTGGGCGCACTGGACGAGATCGAGTTGCTGCGTCCTCCGTGGGCGAAGCAGAAGCCGCCCTTGCGAGCCGTCGTCGAGCAGCCTTCAAATACACAGCGCTTGCCACCGCCGTGGCCGATGCACTTGCCTCTGCTGACCGCGCTGTTGCAGCAGCCGTCCACGTTACACTTGCGTCCGCCGCCGTGGGCCTTGCACAGCCCCATGCGCTGCGCGCTGCTCTTGCATCCGTTGATCTGGCAACGCTTGCCTCCTCCGTGGGCGATACACAGTCCGCCAGTCTTGGCGCTGCTCTTGCAGCCGTCGACGCTGCAGCGCTTGCCACCGCCATGCGCGCGACACAGGTCTCCACTCACGGCACTTGACTTGCAGCCTTCCATGCGGCACCGATGGCCACCGCCGTGGGCGATGCAGTAGCCGCCTTTCTTGGCACTTGAGCTGCAGTTGCGCATCTGGCAGCGGCCGCCGCCTCCGTGGACGTAGCACAGTCCTCGGCTCTGCGCGCTGCTGGTACACCCGTCCATCTTGCAGCGTCGTCCTCCGCCGTGGGCTCGACAGAGACCTCCAGACGCCACGTGCTTGGAGCAGCCCGCGTGCTTGCACTTGCGGCCGCCGCCGTGGAACATGCACAGACCTCGACTCACCGCGCTGCTCACACAGTCTGTGGCTCGGCAGCGTCTCGCTCCGCCGTGGGCGACGCACTTTCCGCCGCTGACGACGTGCTTGGCACAGCCTGAAGTCGAGCACCGCGTGCCGCCTCCGTGGGCCGGACACAGACCGCGACTGCGAGCGAGGTTATCACAGCCTCCTTCACTGCACACGCGCGCGGCGTCGCCCCACGACTCGCTCTTCTCACGCGCGTGGCGCTCATCGTCTTCCGTGTCGTCGTCCATGTCTTCGTCGTCGTCGTTGTAGTCGTGGTCGCTGTAGTACTCCTCGTCGACTTCGTCAGAGTAGCTCATCGAGAGCTCCGAGACCGTGTCGTCGCTAGCGTAGCGCGTGCGGGGCGTGTACTCGGTCGTGTCGCTGGCGACGGATCCAGCGCGGTCGCGCGGCAGCACGAGCTGCAGCTTGCCGGGGGCCATCGTTGAGAAAGGCTCCAACTGAGAAAGGCTGCAGGTGGGCTGGTGGTCGATCGTCGGTGGTGAATTCAACACTGAACGGAGCCTTGCGCACGCACGGCGGGGCTTGGCGGGGCTTGGGTGCAAAACCACGAAGGAACTGCAGGCGACGATGATGGCGAGATGCGATGGAATGGAATGGCTCTCGTCCCACACGGTCTCCGTCTATCGCGGCGGTCTCTCGTGTTGAGGGCTCGCGCGGTTCTGCGAAATGGCGATGGAAGCTGCTGTGAGTGATGGCCGTGGACTTTCCGGCATTCGATCCTCTCCGATCGGATCGATTAGCGACGAGACGGCGCGAATGGCAAACCGCCCCAACGCGTTGCAACAGCAGCAGTAGTGTGCGCGCCGTGAGTTCTTTCAAGAACCACCGACGGTCGAAAGAACCAGAAAAACAGAGAAACTGCAAGAGCTCCACAAGCTCAGAAGCTCAGAAGCTCGACCGAGACAGGCGGCCGCAAGCGTAGCGTGCCACACCGAACCAAGAGAGTCGAGTGGAGAGCTGGTCAGAAACCGGCCAACGCGAGATCATTCCGGGACGCGCCGCGGACTGCAACACCCAGACCTAGGCAGGCAGCTGGTGGCCGATTCCCAACTAGAAGGGGGAGTGGGTTGAAAATGAAAAAGCCCCAGTCCTCGTCCCAGGAGACGCGGATTGAAAGATGGAAGATGGAAAGCGGCCATTGCGACCGGCCACGCGACAGGCGCCACGTCCCGCAGCAACAACAACACGGCTTCAGGGACGACGGCAATAGCTCATGAGCTGTGGCGTGCGTTTCGCAGGCGCGTCGCCGCCAGACGCCGGCGCGACGTCGTCTCCCATCGCTCGCGTCAGACCAACTGCCATTGATGGAGACACAGTGGCCAGCCAGTGTACGAACGGCACCCTACACAGAGCGGAGCTCAGAGTTGGTGGTGCACTCAGTGGTCGCCTATGCCGCATAGGGCTCTTGTTCTGTGGGTGACGCGCATGGCAAGGCGACGCCGCCTCTCGCTCCATTCCGCACGCCTGCCATGAGGATTAGGATTGCGAACGATTCCGTCCGGCAGAGACCGTCCCCCAGTCGAAAAGGTTAACCGAAGTTAAAAGGGTGGACGGGCGGACGGGCTCCAAAAGCGGATCCACCACATAATCCATTTGATTGGCTGAAATTAGTAATGTCGAATTTCAAGCTTGTAACCTAAAACAAATGAATCCAGCTTGTCTCTTCAACAAATTTTCAGCTTCTTCCAACCTGGTTGAAGGCTGATTATGATGCCTCTCAGATTACTGGCACCACTGTGGCACCAATACTAGAAGTATGCGTGACAGTCAAGTACTAGACCACAGAATGCGATCGCCATGCGGTTGAGGTGTCGCTACATGCACTTCACTTTGCCGTCGTCAAGCTGAGTTGGTTGTATCCCCGTGGTCTCCACGGTGGAGAGGCCCCACGAACGCCACAGTGGACTCCTCCGTTGTTAGCAACACACTGTGTGTATGTAGACATATATGTCGCAGACGCATGGAGCCATGTCCGCTGGCCGGCCTCCCGCTCTCTCTTGCCTTTATACGAAGGTCTTCTTCTAGTGTCGCAGTTGTGGATTTGACACTAAACCTATCACAATCCAGCGGCAACCGACCGCCGTGGGAGGAAATAAACCTCCTCTCCCCGTGTCTCAATGCAAATCGCACGCGTCGTGCACTCGTGGGTTTAGTCTGCACGACAGCCAGGGTACTCCAAAGAGGACCTGTAGGAAGACTCGGTCTCCATCCATTGTAGTGCAGCACTGGAAGCTGCTTTGTATGGACGATGTGTGGCGTATTGTGATGTGTCTGCTCCTGCGAGCCACTTGAGATGAGTTCTGTTGTCCGTGTATCTCATCCGGAAGTGTGGCGGCGTCTAGTGTGTGCACGCGGCCGCTTGAACTTCTTTCCACCAACTCTTCTCCAGGCTCCCGCCCACCTCAAGCCATGTTGGGTGCTGTACCCAGAGATAAAATCTACCCACGTATTTTCAGCCAATCATATCCCTTCTCATGCATCTTTTTCACCAATCAGAGATGTTTGTATCAGTTCTTTGCGAGCAGCTCACCAAAGTCATCCCCTGCCGCCGCCTGTCATAGGGCGGCGCACTCTCTTCGTCTATCTCACTCTCTTCCAGACAGACTCCAGCATTCCCCGTTGCGCCTCCACACACCCACACCTCTAGGGACACCAACCCACATCATCATCACCAGCCCCGTAGCTCCGTAGCTCCTCATCTGCAGCACCATGTACGCGCTGGAAGTGACGCTCGTCAAGGCGCTGGATCTGCCCATCAGCGACTACGGATTCCTGGGCTTCGCGGGCAAGTCGGACCCGTACTTTGTGTTCAAGGTGCGCGGCGTCAAGCAGAAGAGCTCGGTCATCAAGAACGAGCTGTGTCCCGTGTGGACTCCTCCCGAGAAGTTCACGTTCCAAGTGGACAACCCAAAGGAGCGCGTGCTGGAGATCGAGGCCTTCGACTACGACTCGATGGACCCGGACGACTCGCTTGGTACTGTTTCCCTTGCGCTGGCGCCGTTCGCCGAGAAGCGCGGCGCGTCCGAGGTGCTGTCGTACGAAATCGACGTGCCCTCGAGCTTCACCAAGCACAAGAAGAAGAGCTACGTGTTCCTCGAGGTCAAGCTCGTGTCGCTGGAGCACGCCGACCGCGTGCTCGAGCTCTGGGAGAACCAGCGCTACCACCTCGTGCGCAAGTGGACCACCGACACATTCCTGCCCAACGACCGCAAGCGCTGGAGTGCCATTGGCGACGCCAGCGTGAGCTCGGACAACTTTGAAGAGGCCGCGCCGCCTGTGCCGCCGGGTATGACGGCCGACGGGTGGACGCTGGATGTGTCGCAGGGCGACGACAATGGCTGGATCTACGCGCCGACGTTCTCCGGTCCGTGGCAGCGCGAGGCGTTCACGCTGGCGACTGTGCGGAGACGGAAGTGGGTCAACCGCTGCGTGTTCGCCGACCACAACTCGAGCGCCGCCGCATAAACAAGCGATAACATGAGACCGCAATGGAACTTAACGGAGACCGTAGACGACGGAGACACACACTGAGACGAGAAGAAGAAGATGGAGACGACGACGGGATCGTAGATCGTCGCAGTAGTAGGAGCAGGAGCAGCGGACGGCAGCCAGACAGCGAATTGGGCGAGAAAGGCTGCGAGAAAGGCTGCACGACCCGCGAAGTAAGCGTTTGAAATGGACATGTGTATATGACCCCTGCGTTTGTGTCGCCTACTATCTATCGATGATACTGCATTGGATTCGATCGACCTCGCCTACGCGAACGCCTTGCTCCACATCTTCTTCTCCTTGTCAGCCTGGCGCTTGAGCAGCACCTTGAGACGCTCGTCCAGCTTGAGGATGGCCTTGTCCTCTGGCGCGACCTTGAGGGCCTCCTTGACGTCCTTGACGGCCTCGTCGACGTTCTTTTCCTTTTCGTACGCGAGCGCGCGGCGGTACAGCGCCTTCGCGTTCGCTGGGTCGATGGCCAGCGCGTCGCGGCAGTTGCCGATCGCCTTGGTCCACTGCTCCAGCTTGAGGTAACACTGCGCAAGGTTCAGGTACAAACTCAGCTTGAGCTTGTCCACTTCCTCCTTGTCGCTGTCGTTCAGGTCGAAGAACTTGGACGCGTGGCTCAGCGCCTTGACGTAGCGCATGGCCGCGTGCTGGTAGTTGCCGTCGCGGAACAGCTCGTTGCCTTCCTCCTTGTTCTTGGCAACGAGACGCATGCGCTCGGGCTTCTTGAGCTTGCGCGTGTCGTGGTCGTCACCGCCGCCCTCGGCCTCACGCTCGGCCTCAGCGCGACGCGACTCTTCCTCCAGCTGAGCTTCGAGCGCGCGCTCGTCCTGGTCAATCGCGCGGAAGTAGTCGCTGCACACCGACTGGATCTCCTGACGGATCTGGCGGTGCTTGGCGCGGACCGACTCGAGCGTCGCGAGCTCCGACTCCTCCGAGTAGATCCAGTCCTCGGCGGCCTCGAGCAACGGGTTCAACGCACTGAAGTCGATCTTGTTGCTGTGCTTGGTATCCTGCTTGGACCGCATCTCGTACACAAACGCCTCGATGGCGTTGCGCTCGTGGGCGACGGCCGCAATGTCCGTGTCACGGTCCTGCATCTCGGCCTCCTTGGCCACGAGCTGCGCGATCTCGAGCTGGTCCTCCTCCGTGAACGAGACCTCTTCGTCCTCGGCGGATCCGTCGACAAACGCCGCACCGACAGCGACAGCAGTGGTCGAATCCAGCATGCGGCCGATCAGCGACGTGTCACGACCAGCAAACGCGCTGATGATCGCGCTCTGCACGAACGGGATACGCGTGCCACCGCCGACGATCTCCACGGAGGTCACGGCGTCGCCACTGAGCTGCGCGTCGGCCAGCACCTTGGTGATGAGCTCGTGGACACGCTGGGTCTCGTGGGAGCAGAGCTTCTCGAACACGTCGCGCGTGGTCTTGAGCGTGTAGTCGCGGTCCTGGACGATGTTCTCTACCGACACAGCGGCCTCGCCGATGGTCGAGAGCAGCTTCTTGAGCTTCTCGCACGACTGCAGCAGGCGCTTACCCTCCTTGCCCTCGTGGTTTACGCTCAGGCCGTGCTTCTCGCTCACTTCCTTCTTGAAGTGTTCGTACAGGTGAAGATCAAAGTTCTGAGCATCAAACAAGTGATCATCGTGAGCATCAATCACTCAACCGTTTAGACGCTGCAAACATCAATCAATGAATAAACTCACCTCCGAACCCAGCTCCAAGTCGCTCGACACCGACAACACGGTCTCGCCTTCGTCTAAAATCACCCAAAAACCATCAATCAGTCCCCACAACTCCATCAATCAGAAAACAGCATCAATCCCGACTCACGCGTAAGCTTGACGGCGGCCACACTCGTGGACGTGTGGCCCATGTCCACGATCACAATGTGCTTGGCAGGCGTCTCCATGGTCTCGTCCTCTGTCGCCTGAGGCGTCGGCAGCGGGTGCTTCGTGTGGAAGCACTTGGCCAGCGCCTTGCCACGCGACACGATCGACACGCTCGGCAGTCCAGCAATACGCGCAGCCACACGCAGCGCCTTCTTCTGGCTCTTGTTCCAGCCGATGGGCACGGCGATGTTGACGTGCGCGTGCTCGTCGTCGCGCAGCTTCTTGCGGATCTGCTGCGAGAGTTTGCCCAGCAGCATACCTAGGAGCTGCTCGACCGTGAACTGCGTCTGGCCCTGCAGATAGTCCACGACCGCCACGGGCTTCTGGGACTCGCTGTGCGCCGCGAACGTCGCGCGCTGGCCTGGGATCTTGGCCACGCGCGTCTGGATGGCAGGCAGGTCCTTGCCGATGAGCACGTTCAGGAAGTCGATCGTGTTCTGTGGGTTCGTGCTGGATGAGAGCACGGCGGCCTCGCCGATGAGACGCTCGTCGCCCTTGAAGGACACGAGCGTGGCTGTCGTCATGCCGCCCAGCTCATTCAGCACGACGTCGCCCGTGACACCAGCGGCCACGACGCAGCGTTGCGATCCCTAGTCATTCATTCATTTCCACAGTAATGGAGAAGTGAGTTGTGGGAGTTGCATGAGGAGGTAGATGGAGAAGCGACGCACCAGATCCACGCCGAAGACGCGCGTCTTGTTGTCCAGAGGCAGCTCCACGTTCACTTGCGCGGCGTCCACCATGTTTGCTTCGTCCAAGTTGATCCCTTTGACGTGTGGCGTCAGAAGCACCTTCTCGAACGAATGTCACTATCAAAGTCAAGCTAGTCACAAAATCGAGTAACCACGTATTGGATTAGGTTATCAAGAAGATCTTCTATTGAAGTGGTATACAGTACGGACAGATATCTGAGACGACTCAGAAATGAGATGCGATTGACATGGATCCCTTCGAGTGAAACCGCGATCCAACTACTACTCGCTGCCCCGCATACTCCCCACGAGTACCAAAACCCCGCGTTATACTTGTTGACAAGACCTTTATTATGGAGTAATGTGGGGTCTCAGCCACTTGAACTGGAAGCTAAAATCTGTGCCGGAGTGAGTCAGATTGATAATCGCCACTTGGATCAACGCGATCATCATCGTCGCGCGGACGTACGTCGAGTGGTGTTCCAGCACGTAGGCGACTTGATGCAGCGGTGAGAACCGCAGGCGTTTCCACAGCGTGACGTTAAGTAGCACGAACGACGCGACTTCCAACGCCAACAGCACGAAGATGTTGCGTAGCGCGAGTCCTAACTCAGCGGGCGTCTCGATGGCAGCGGCCTGTGGGTAGTACGGCGCGTTGGGCGAGAGCCACATGACGACCAAGTTGGCGGCGTAAAACATCGGCACGATACACTCGAGATACTCGGTCAACAGCGACATCTCGGTGCGGAACAGCATCTCTGTAGCTTCTGAGATGACAGTGCAAGGCTTCTCAGAGGGCACCAGGTGGCCGCTTGGGCTCCGTGACGCGAGCAGATCTACTGGAGTGACTGCGTGCTTGAGTAGCGAAAGCTTTGCCACGACGGCGCGTAGTGTCATCGCTCTCTTTGAACGCCTGGAACTGGAGGCAAACACCTTGGCCCTGTCGATGCGTTCGAGCCGTGAGCGCGAGGCGTCCGAGGCGTGGTCGTTGCCAACGTCACTGTACAAACGGATCTCGCCTAGTTGACGTATTTCGTCAACGGGACACGCTTGGAGCCGAGCAGTGTCCTCACAGTACGCGTCGACAACAGGCAGCAACGCCTCCGACGGTGCGGACCGCAGGAGCTTTTGAAGAGACCGTGTCCGTTGGTGCAGTGTCCACTGGCTCTTAGCCGTGGAGATCAAATCAATGGCGATGATGAAGGCAGTGGTGAACATCGACCGACTGCTTTGCACGGAAATGGCTTGGTACAAAGACCCGAAGAGCTCCACGGAGAAGATGATGGTCAAAGGGATGAGATCTTCCCACTCGCGGACCGCATACGCCAATAGCTTGCGCAGAGTCAGTTTGAGAAGCGGCGCGAGCAGCGAGACGAGTGGCTGGTACTGAGGACTGTGCTCACCGACCGCGACGAACAGTGCCATGTACGCTGGGTACACGAGTCCACAGAAGCAAACGACGCCAGTGTAGCTGAAGATCGTGAAGATACGCTGTCGGACCTTGCTGTTTGTCGTTAGGATCGGCCTCGCCATCACGTAGATGGAGATGTTCACGACTGACGTAGCGACTGGACCGAGGATCGTGGTCGTGAACGGCACGGGAAACCCCCACACACGAGCCAACAGTATTAACGCAACGACGTACGCTGCAGTGCTGAGACCAGAGAGTGCGAGCCGCTTGCGAAGAGGCATGACAGGCACGAGTTCTGGCACTAGGATTCCCAAAATCACCAAGCCACTGTCGAACAACGCGAACACGCCGATGCCGCTGCGTTCGACCACGTACATCCAGTTGTCCAGCAAGCCAGTCTCTGGAGGCGCCAGTGGTGGTAGCTGGTAGGCGAGGATGAGCAGGATTGGCAAGAGGGGCGTCCACACCATCGCCCACAATACATGCGCGTACGACTTGGTGCGGCTGTAGTCTTCTAGAGCCAGGAGCCGCTCGATTGAATAGCTGCCATACACGACGAGGGTCGGCACGGGCACGGATCCGATCTGGGTGGAGAGCCGCTTGCGGGCCTCCGCTGAGAAATGCGCGTGTGCGTGTGTGGAGTGGTCGTGTGTAGTCGGCTGCACTTGGGCCGTGGTCATCTTCGTATCTGCCCACACGTTCGTGATCGAACCTCAGTGCGCACACACATGCGCGCGGGACGCCTGTGGGAGGATCGAACGCCTGATCGTAGTATTTATAGGAGCCGTTCATTGTGTAGAGCCATCAAAAATACCATAGTCGGTCAGTGTTGAAGTCCTGAAAGCCGGGTGGCTCCGATTATGGGTACGCGGTGGATGCACGCTCACGGCGTATCGGGTATCGCGACAACGTTACTTGACTCGAGGCTGCCAATCTGAAACTTGACGAGCCACGTTGTTGTGACGCCTTACTCGCTTTGTGGTGTCTGTTGGACCTGAAGCCACTTTTACTGGAAGGTGAAGTCTGTGCTGTTCATTGCTTGTCGCTGGCAATAGCCCGCCAAGAGCCCTTCCGTTGTCCACCCACAGGAGCGACCGCACAAGTGGAGAGGCCAGTGACAGAGCCTATGGTCGTAGCCTTGCGTCGGCTCTGTTGCCGTGTAGAAGCTGCTAAATGCTCGCGCTTAGTGGACGAGAAGATCTTTACTTGGTCGACGCGCCCGAGTCTGCGGCGTGATTCTTGAGTCAAATGCGTATATGGTATTGCTGTACCGTACAATCGGAACAGGCCTAGTCGTCGAAGATCGTCGACTAACGAGCCTGTACACGCGTTAGGTTTTCATAGCAGTCCGTGACGGCTGGAAGCAAGTCGCGTATGATCGGTGTTCGAAATAGACGCTCCGTGAAGTCCAAGTCCAGCGCGTCGACGCCGTCGTTCTCCATGAGCCACTGGAGACTCTTGTGCAGTTCTGGGTCGAATGATCGAAGGTCGTCGAAACCAATGGGCTGGCCCAACACGAGCTTCAGAAGCGGTCTTGCCA
>JAADWY010000619.1:0-19726 GCA_023336355.1 Pythium dissotocum
GGTGGTCCAGTGAAAATTGTCACTCAGGCATACATAGGCATCTTAGGGCTTTAATTGGTAACAACTGCCATGCTGTATTTACCTGATATCTGCCGCTCCTCTTTATGATAATATACTGTAAGTCATATGGGTTATTCCTCTTCTCTTTTCCACAGTCATGCCATAATCAGTCTGTATTAGTCCCTAATATGAGTAAATACAGATATAGCTGTTATTGAACCCATACCAACCTGAACTAATATGTTGGAGTCAAGATATATGCTGTCGAAACGGTAGTTAGCTTTCATTTTGACACCACCGTCTTTTGGGTTATAACTGCTGCCGAGCGAGAGCCATTCTCGTCCGCTGGTTCCCAATCACATCCACCACCGCATCTGAAGATGATGATGCTGCGTAGCCATAGAGGCGCGCGTCGCGTGCTCGCTCCGCAGCGTCTTGGCGCCGCACTCGTCCGCGCGAATGCGTCGTCGACGTCGTCGTGGGAGGCCATTGAGAGCAAGTGGCAGCAGCGCTGGGCGCAGCCGCGCGCGCAGCCCACTGACGGGAGCAAGCCCACGTTCTACTGTCTCGCCATGTTCCCCTACCCGTCCGGCCAACTACACATTGGACACGTTCGCGTGTACACCATCAGCGATTGTGTTGCGCGACTGAAGCGTATGCAGGGCTTCGAGGTGCGTTGCATCTTCGTGCTGCGAAAGCTCTGTTACAAAGGTGCGCGAACTAATCTGTGCTTGCGTTTGATCGTAGGTGATGCATCCTATGGGCTGGGACGCGTTCGGCTTGCCGGCCGAGAACGCGGCGATTGAGCGCGGCATCTCGCCTGCAGAGTGGACGGTCAAGAACATCGCGCAGGCCAAGAAGCAGCTCCAGTCGCTCGGCATTCAATTGGATTGGGACCGCGAAGTCACGACCTGCACCGAGGATTACTACAAGTGGACGCAGTGGCTGTTTCTGCAGCTCCACGAAAAGGGTCTCGCATATCGCAAGGAGGCGCTCGTCAACTGGGATCCAATTGACAACACAGTGCTGGCGAATGAACAGGTTCGTGTGGCTGTCGCAAGGCTTCCACTGAAGCAAGAAAGACTGACACGAACAATGATCTCGATTGTTGATGTAGGTAGATGCTGAGGGGCGATCGTGGCGCTCTGGAGCGATTGTGGAACAGCGTTCGCTGAATCAGTGGTTCTTGCGAATCACGGACTACGGCGACCGACTGCTTGACGATCTCGACAAGGTCCGTACTTGGTCGGGATTCTGCCTTCCTCCGTCGAAACGCTAACCCATCAATTGCTTCTGTCGTGTAGTTGACTCATTGGCCGGAAGCCGTGAAGCGCATGCAGGCTGCCTGGATTGGTCGCTCCAAGGGCTCTCGAGTCTCCTTCGGCGTGGATGTCGCAGACATGGAGCTGCCTGTGTTCACGACGCGCGTGGACACGATCTTCGGCGTCTCGTTCGTCTCACTGGCTCCAGAATGCCCCATCGTCGACGCACTGCTGCCCCATGTCCCGGCATCCCGTCTCACTGAGGTCGAAGACTACATCACGCGCGTGAAAAAGCTACCGAAGGAGGAGCGGACCAAGGGAGAGACGACGAATGGAGTCTTCACTGGTCTCCATGCCGTCCACCCACTCACTGGCGACAAGGTACCGCTGTATCTAGCCGAGTACGTGCTTCCTCAGTATGGTACGGGCGTTGTGATGGGCGTGCCTGCGCATGACGAGCGCGACTACACCTTTGCCCAGCATCACCAGCTTCCTATCAAGACCGTGATCCAGGCAAGTGAATCAAATGAGTCGGCCGTCATTTCGGAGCACGGAATCCTCCAAGACAGCGGAGACTTCACGGGATTGACTTCGGCGGATGCAATCACCAAGATCAACGAGTGGCTCACTGCTCGTGATATTGGCGAAGAGACGACGCAGTTCCGCCTTCGCGACTGGCTGGTCTCTCGTCAGCGCTACTGGGGCGCTCCTGTTCCAGTGATTCACTGCAAGGAATGTGGCCCGGTCGGCGTTCCGACTGAGGATTTGCCTGTCCGCCTGCCTCACATCGGTGGCACCAACACGGAAAACCTCAAGGGCGGTGATGGCGAGTCGCCGCTCGCGCGTATGTCGGAGTGGCGTCAGTGCAAGTGCCCAAAGTGCGGTGGTGCTGCCGAGCGCGACACCGACACGCTCGATACTTTCGTGGACAGCTCGTGGTACTTTTTGCGCTACTGTGATGCTCGCAACGACGCGCTTGCCTTCCAGCCAGAAGCAGCCCAGAAGTGGATGAAGACCAAGGGCGTGGACATGTACGTCGGCGGTATCGAGCACGCGATCTTGCATCTGCTGTACTCGCGCTTCTTCACCAAGTTCCTGTACGACCAGAAGCTAGTGAGCACCGATGAACCATTCGCGCAGCTCTTGGCGCAAGGCATGGTGCTAGGCAAGACTTACAAGGCCCCAGGCTCGATGCGATACCTCAAGCCAGAGGAGTACACTGTCAGCGAAACTGGCCGTGTGCTGGAGACCGCGACTGGTCTGGAAGCGGTTGCCGTGTGGGAGAAGATGTCCAAGTCCAAGTACAACGGAGTTGATCCAGAGCACATTCGCAGTAAACACGGTGCTGATGTGACGCGTCTGGCTGTACTCTTCAAAGCGCCGCCTGCCCACGAGCTCGAGTGGGACGAGTCGGATCTTGCCGGTCAGTCACGTTGGCTGCTGCGTATCTGGAACCTCATCGACCAGTCCATCTCGGCGTCCTCGGTCGGTTCCTCTTCTGCGGGCAGCTCTTCAGAAGAGCACGAGCTTCGCCTTCAGCT
This sequence comes from Pythium dissotocum, assembly GCA_023336355.1. Taxonomy (NCBI): domain Eukaryota; phylum Oomycota; class Peronosporomycetes; order Pythiales; family Pythiaceae; genus Pythium; species Pythium dissotocum. The sequence goes on from JAADWY010000619.1 coordinate 2,804, forward strand.
CCACGCGTCCATCAAGCGCGTGTCCGAGGCGCTCGAGCTGCACCAGTCGTTCAACGTCGCGATCGCAGAGCTGATGAAGCTGTCCAACTTGCTCCAGGACCACAAGCACCTCAACGACTCGCGCGTGTACCACGAGGCATTGGAGGCTCTGGTGAAGATGCTTGCACCCCTCGCGCCCCACAGCGCGTCTGAAATGTACGAGCGCCTGAAGCAGTCTGGTTTGAGCGCCATGGATGGTGCTGTGGACGTCGAAGTGGATGTCCACGAGAGCGCGTGGCCTCGCTTCGACCCGGAGCTGCTCGCGCAGGCGCAGGTCAAGATCGTGCTGCAGGTGCAGGGCAAGTCGCGTGACACGGTGCACGTGGCCGCCGACATGCAGGGAAACCAGGAGCACGTGCTGGCGTTGGCCATGGCCTCACAGGCTGTGCAGAAACACCTGCAGGGCAAGGCCATCCGCAAGGCCATTCTCATTCCTCCAAAGAAGCAAGGAGCTCACGGCCTGCTGAACATTGTGGCTACATAGAGCGAGGTGATAAGAACCGAAAACACTGAAATGCAACAGTTAGAAACCAGACGATGGAACAAGTGTGACACGAAGGTTGTCTGAATGTCGCTGTGAAACTGCCCTCTGGTCTTTGCCTCCAAATGCGGATCTCGCTGCTATAGTGAAACCAAGTCATTTGGCCAACTGTCCCCAACACACAAGGAGCTTCAGACTCGACGGAACACAGTCAACAGCGCAGCAGGAGAGAAGCGAAGAGACAGCAGATACGATGGTGGTGGCCGCAGGCGACATCACGACGTTCAACATCCAGCACGGCTACGTGGAGGGCCTGGTGCGCGGCCTGCGCTCGGGCTTCCTGGACGATGTGGACTACCACCACCTCACGCAGTGCGAGTCGCTGGAAGGTACGAACATCCTCACGATGCTGCTTGGATCCACCGTATTAACGATGGCGCGTGTGCGCGCTGCGCTGTAGATGTGAAGCTTAACTTGCAGGAGACGGACTACGACCAGTTTCTGGCGGATGAGGTGCGTAGTGGAGAGCGCTGTCAGGTGTATGGCGACTCTGACGCGGTTGCGTGGATTTATGATGTGACAGTCGGCGGTCGCTTCCCCTGCGCTCATCCAGACTGGCACGACCAACAAGCTCGTGGAGGAGTTCCACTTCTTGCGTGCGCAGGCCATGGAGCCACTCGGCGAGTTCCTCGACTTCATCACGTGAGTTGGATTTGATTCGCGGGGGTATTTAGCGGCGATCGTGTTTATGACGATGGGATTGGTGACATAGCTTCGAGTACATGATCGACAACGTGATCTTGCTGCTCAAGGGCACGCTGAACGGCCGTGACGTCAACGAGCTCATCCCTCAGGTACAAACAACAAAGCTCCGATGACAACGAATTGTGAACGAGTCTCACCATTTGAGATTTATGTTCAGCTCCACCCACTGGGCAAGTTCGAGGAATCCATCATGCGCAGCATCTGCGCGTTCGAGCCGAACTCGAAGGGCTACTCGGATCTGTACGAGACCGTGCTCATTGACACGCCGATCGGTACGGGCCCACACATCGACAGCGTCACGTGAGAGTATGGAAACACACTGACGATTGGTTCGCAACAGGAACGTACTTCAGCCAGTTCTTGGAAGAAAGCGCCGCCGGTGACCGCATGGATGGCACCTCCGAAGTGCGCAACGTGCTGGAGGAGGTTCAGATGGAGCTGATCAAGAACAGCATGCTCAAGCTGTGGCTCGAGGACTTCTACAACTTCTGTGTGGTAAGTTGCCCCGCTAGGTTGAGTAGGAGGTTTACCCGAGCACAAGGCTAATCATTCTTTTGCCACTCAGACGGTCGGTGGTGAGACGGGTATCATCATGGGCGAAATCCTGAAGGCGCGTGCTGATCGTATCGCCATCAACATCACGCTCAACTCGTTCGGCACGCCACTGAACGAGCCGGCGATGCGAATCTCGGACCGCAAGCCCCTCTATCCTTCCATTGGCACGCTCTACCCAGAAGCGACGGAAAGATTAGGGGAGGCCGGCGATGAGTCAGCTCTCGGTGCTGCGCTCGAGCCGTATCCAGTGTACCGCAAGATCTGGGAGATCCACCAGTCGCAGGGCGTGGACGACAAGTCGATCGACGACGCGTTCTACGAGCGCGACGTGCAGATGTGCGAGCTGGCCTTCCAGAGCCAGATGCACTTTGGTACGTGGACCGTTATGCTCGGTCTCTTTGTTTAGGAATCAGTAAGCTGACTGGATTGTGTGTCGGCGCTATTCGCAGCCAGCTTCTACGCGTATGTCAAATTGAAGGAGCAGGAGGTGCGCAACATCGTGTGGATCTGTGAGTGTATCGTGCAGAAGCAGCGCGACGCGATCAACAACTTCATCCCGATCTTCAGCGACAGCGCGCCGTGGCGCTCGAACAACCAGGGCAAGAAGCACTAACTGGAAGCTGAGAGATGATGGTGGTGGGAGAGCTGCCTGCAGTTTGCTCCAGTCTTCCCAAACGAGAAAGGCGCTGCCTGGATTCGCGTTGATTCAATACCCACATAATGTATACCGCTTTAAATCAGTTCCTTTGCTTGAAAACCCGGATCTTGGGTTTTTGGGTGACTGTCTTCAGGTTCACAATCGTCGGAGCTGCTCGGTTGACAAGGCAACAAAAGCAAGCAGCGACAATGGCGATGGCGATGGTACGTTCCGGTGGTTTCCTACCGCATACTAGACGCTCTGCACGTAGATAACTGACGATCTGTATGTGCGCTGAATGCAGAGGCGTGTGCTTGGATTCACGGCGGCGCGGCGCTCGTTCTCGTCGTTTTCGCAGACGACGATCTTCGATCGATGTACGTGGTCGAGTTTTGCGAATGCATAGGCTAATGACGTAACGCTGACGCTATGCCTGTTTGAAACATCCAGCGGTGAAGAGACAGCAGCGCAACAACATCGCCGCGTTGGCTGATGGGGAAGAGTACGAGTACCTGAAGGACGAAGTGGCTCGTCGTCTGGTGGATCGCCTGGAGGATATCGACCGCGAATTCCCAATGGCGCTTGACCTCGGCTGTGGAAGCGGACACATCTACAAGACGCTCAGTGTCGACGACGGCCTCGGTGGCGTCAAGATGCTGCTGCAGTGCGATTCGGCCGAGAAGCTGCTGCTACGCGACGTCCAAGAAGAGCGCGAAGACATCGGATCCCGTACGACCTTCGCACGGAATGATTGATGGAGTGTATTGCGACTGATGCTGTGAATGTGTAGTGCAAACGAAGCATTTGATCGTGGATGAAGAGTATCTGCCGTTTCCGCCAAATCACTTCGACCTGGTTGCCAGCTCGCTGAGTCTGCACTGGGTAAACGATTTGCCCAGCACCTTCCAACAGGTAAACCATGGGCTCCAACGACTTCCAAGCATTCGACGCGACACTAACAACGTGGCTGTCAGATTCGTGACTGTTTGAAGCCGGACGGAGTCTTCCTCGCTGCCATCATCGGAGGTGATTCGCTCCAAGAACTTCGGTAGGTCACAACCTTCGCGGCCCTGATATTTGGCGTCTGCAAGGCACTGATGCTGTGGTTCTTTCCGCAGGAGTGCTCTAATTCTCGGCGACCAAGAACGTCAGGGTGGTATTTCCCCACACATCTCGCCGTTCGCTAACGTGCCCGATGTCGGCAATCTCATGCAGGGCGCCGGCTTCACGTTGTGTACTGGTAAGCCTTGAGCTGAGAGTTCTGGTCATCTGACCCCACGAACTGACCGATTTTTTTTTCTTGTGAATAGTTGACACCGACTACATCGAAGTGCACTTCCCGAATGCCTTCGTGCTGATGGAGCACCTGCAGAAGATGGGCGAGAACAACGCCGTGCTGTCCAAGGGCCGCCCGCCAACGCGCGATTCGCTGCTCGCTGCCGCGTCGATCTACCAGTCCATGTATGCGAACGAGGACGGCTCTGTGCCAGCAACGTTCCAAATCATCTACATGATCGGCTGGGCGCCTCACGACTCGCAGCCAAAGCCCCTGCGCCGAGGCACAGCGCAGCACTCGCTCAAGGAGCTCGCTCGCGACGAGACCAGCACGTCCGGTACCGCATGAGAGATGGCTACACCTGGCTAAACCGATAAATCACAGCTAGCTGATACAAACCGGGTATCTGTTCAAATAGCTTGTTATGGGTGGTTGGGTGATTGCGATGGTGTCGCCTTCAAAAGTGGCGCGGACGCCAAGGCAACGGAGCTGCAGGACGGACGGAAGCATCGCCGCGATGGAGCTGCTGCTGAGCGGCATTGAGGCGTCCACGCCAATGATCGAGGCCGCGACGGCGCTGATGTCCGCACGCCAGTCTATGGGCGGAACGTCTGCGGTGGAACCAGTGACAAATACCAACAAGCGGCCGCGTAAGCCGGCGGGTACTGTCGGCCAGACGAAGGAAAAGACGACGAAGAAGCCACAGCACGTGAAGATTCAGCCAGCGATTCCGGCTGATGGCGGCGCTGTGAGCGGTGCCAATGGCGGTTGGCATGTGCCCGTTGCTGCGCCAGTGGCGGCCCAGCACCGTCCGCAGTATCAGCAGCAGCAGTACCAACATCAGCAGTACCAACAGCTTCGGCAGCCATTCCAGCCGAACACGCCTGTGACGTACCAGCACAATCAGTACCAGCACAACCAGCAGAACCAACAGAACCAGCACCAGCACCAACTACAGCATCAAAAATTGCAGGAGCAACAGCAACAACTACAGCAGCAACGAGTACAGCAGCAACAGCAGCAAGAGACCAGTCCCTCAGCAGCAGGATCATCGGTGCAGTCCTTCCAGGCAGGTCCGCTGCAGCACCAGCTCCTTCGGCGTCTGCAGCAGCAGCTCCATCAGTATAACGACCAACGGCAGCTCCAGCAGCACCAGCAGCAACAACACGCACGGCAGCAGTACGCTCAACACGTTCAGCAGCAAGTGCAGCGCCAGCAAATGTTTCAGATGCAGCAGGAGTTGAAACAGAAGCAGCAGCAAGAGCTTCAGCAGCAGCGACAACTAGAGTTTCAGCAGCAGAGGCAGTTAGAGTATCAGCAGCAGTTGCAGCAACATCTTCAGCGGCAGCAACAACAAGAGCTACGTCAGCGGCAACAGCAAGAACTACGTCAGCAGCAACAGCAAGAGCTTCAGCAGCAGCAACAGCAAGAGCTTCAGCAGCAGCAACAGCAGCGCGAGTTCCTACGCCAGCAACAGCTACAACAGCAAAAGCAACAGCAGCAACAGCGGGAAGAGCAGCGCCAGTACCAACAACAGCAGCAGCGGCAACGACATCGACAACAGCAAGCCCGTCGAATGCAGCAGCAACTGAAGCAGCAGCAAATGCAGAAGATGCAGGAAGAGTTTCAGCAGCAGGAACAACGGTCGGCGGTGATCCGCCCCGGCAGCTCCATCGTGCCTCCAACGTACCAGCGGCAGCCGCATCTGCTCGAAATCGATCCAAGGCTACGTAATATTCCAGGCGTCCCAGTACTCATGCACGGTGATATACTACGACCTGTGCCGCCGCTTCGACAGAAGCAACCGGTGAAATCGAATGAGTCGCAGTCAAGGTTACACCACGGACAGTCGCAGGCTCCTGCATTTCAGATGCAACAGCGGCAGAGACCCCCGATGGTATCCAAGCTCAATCTCCAGCGACCGCAGTTGTCCAACGAAGGAGGATTCCAGCATGCGTTTTGGCCAAACGAACACCATAGCTCACCTGCGGCTAGTGCAGTCAGTTCGAGTTTTACCGGAGTCCCACACCAACCCGCGTCATTCGGAGAAACCGCGAACACTGGCATCCAGTCATCGGTATTACCATCCCTTCGCTTTCGCACACAAGGAGAAACGTTCGAGTTGACAAGCTTGGTCAGAACGCAAGGTGACACACAAGATCCCAGTCAATTTCGAATCCCAAGGGATGAGGTTGGAGTCAATCAGCAACCTCAGTCGGCTGCCGAGAACATTCTCCAGAATGGAAGCAAACACTCGTTGGTCGGAGGAGTCGTGCAATCTAGCGCGGTTGGCGGCAGCAAACCACGGAGCAAGCACTTGTCGAACAACAGGTTGCGAAAAATGAACAAGCAGACTGAGAGGAAGGAGAAAAGAGCTCAGAAAGAGCTTCAAAAGATCAAGGCCATGCTCCAACCACCCACTCCCCAGCAGGACGCACAGAACAGCGACATAATCCTGACACCGCAGCAACGTGAACGCCAAGATGCCGCTCGGCTTAAGGCTCTCGCAAAGAGGATTGATCGCGGGGCAAGTCTTGCGAAGGCTGTGGAGCACGTCGTTCAATTACAAGACCACGCACGCGAGCAAGGTCAGCTGCTTCGGCAAGCCCAGCTCGCAATGCTGGCAAATCAACAGTTGCAGAACCGCAATCCGTTCGAGTTCCCGCCGGCACGCCCACTGCCACCGACTGTGCCTCGAAGTGGAGCGTCAACTACCAGTGAGCCTGCCGCGGTCCACAAAAAGAGGCCTCGGGAGTACGACGAACAAGTGAAAGGCCACACCGTTGCCGTGCCAGGGGGAGCTCTTGTGTGGAAGGGAGTAGATCGCGAACTACAACGAGGTCCGCCTAAGTATCCAACCCCCCAGCCTTCATCGTCGATGCCGGATACAGCGTTGGGACATGAGGTACAACCACGTGAGTTGGCCAGTGGGGCACCGATGGCTCAAGCTCAAAGCGAGATCAGGATGGTTCCGGAGGCAGCTTATAACCCTGAAGGTGGTGGTAAAATCGCTTCGTCGATTGCCAAACCTACTGCCCCGAGGCCACGACGGCGGAAACCGGCGGTTCCAGCTTTTATTCCTCCTATTCAGCCCATCCTTCCGAAGAATCCGGCGGACAAGCAGATGGCCTCGTTTCCGACGAGTGTGCCGGCACCTTCAAGCTCAGTGGTGGATCGAGTAGATGGACAAGTCGTCGGTGGAGTACACGCTGCCTCACATTCGGCATCAAACCAAGTGGTTCACCAATCAACACTGGTCGACACACCCGTTGCTCGACCCGAGTCAGATACAGTGATGGTCTTCTGCAAGCGCGACTTCATGCGTTTCCAAGCTGGCCTTCTCTGGCGCAAGTATCAAGAGATAAAGCGCAAGCGAGACCAAACTTTAGCGACTGTGACGGGTCGCCGTGCAAGATACTTGAGCGCCAGGTATCAGGATCCTGGAAAACGCGGGTCAACGATGACGACGGGCAAACGCGCTGGAAAACGCACAAGGAATGGAGATGAGCTGACAAGAAACAATGTCGGCGTCGTGGAGATTCTGGACGACGATGACGAAGGTGAGTCAGAATCAGTTGAAGCAGAAGCAACGAGTGGTGACGCAGCGAATCAGTCAGCTGCCACGGATCAAGCTTCGATGCACACAAACGACACGCCGCTCCAGCCAGCTGCAAGAAACGAGGCATTGATGCCCACCAGTGACTTGACCGTCCGATCAACTGTCTCGAATGAAGCGTCGACGACAACGATCTGCTCATCACTCGAGACACCGGCCTCGAATGCAGCTACGATTGCGATGGACAGCTCATTGGTCCAGTCAACTGCCCCAGATGAAGCTATGATGAAAATGAGCAGCCCCTTGCTCCCTTCAGAAGCTACAATGACATCAACCAGCTCATCGCCCCAGTCAGCAGCCTCGGATGAAGCCATCCTGACAATGAGTAGTTTATCTCTCCAGCCAGTAGCCTCGCAGAAGGCTACGATGAACACCAGCAGCTTGTCGCTCCAGTCAGCGGCCTCGGATGAAGCGTCGATGATGCCGAACAGCTCATTGCTCCAGCCAACAGCCTCAGGTGTAGCTACCCTGGCAACAAGCAAGTCATCGCTTCAGTTAGCGGCCTCGGGTGAAGCTACGTTGGTACCGAACAGTTCACTATTACAGTCAGCGGCCTCGGATGAAGCCTCGACGTTCAGACAAACTAACGAGCACATCGAAGTGGCTGATTTGATCGAGATTCGTCAGCATTTCGTGCCCACGAGCGAAGAAAAGCAGCAACGCGACCTTCGTGACGATGAAGAGACAATATGCTCAGGTGATGACGAGCGTCGCGAAGATTCTCGTTCTCGTGGTGGGGAGCTGGTCAGTGTATCGCTTGACACGGAAGTGACAGGCAACGATGAGTCCGCCACTTTATCAACAGATCTGACGAATGAGACCACGGCACCAAGTGAAACGACCTCTTCTCCCGATGACGATTGGTACTCGAGCGTTGAGCTGATTGAAGCGGATGGGACGGCTGTCAACGTGGTACGAGCACCTGTCGTGGTCTCTCTCGAGCCAACGCCGGCTACTACTCGTGGTGCAGTCATGACCGCGGCTCCACTGTTGTCGCGTCCAAAAGACGACGTAGAACCTCATGAGAGCGAGCCCAGCGAGTCCGCCATCAATGGGATCCGAGAAGAAGTCGTCATTTAGTGGCAAAAGCAATCCAAACCGGATCGCATCGCCATTGTACGTTAAACAAACTATTCAAGATCCAAAATGTGTGTTTCCTGATCAATGCAGAAATCTACGAAAGCGTGTGCAGCTCGGCTAGCAGCTCGTCCTCAACCGCATGCTCGGGACTGAGTGGCTGCTTGTCTTTCTCGACGCTGTTCATCCGAGAGTTGGAGAAGTCGTCGTCTGCCATAGAACAGGAGCGCGTGGATCCAGTGGACGAAAGCGACTCGGAGCGGCGTGTGGCAACGGAGACCGTCGCACGCGACGAGACAGAAGAAGAGGACGATGACGACGGTGATCGCGGCGGTGAGTGGAGAGTCACAATACCAATGGTGTCCGGCAGAACAGCATCCAGTTCACCAGGAACATCGATGCGCGCGAGGAGCTCCGAGTCCAGCGACGCCAACACTGAAGAAAGCCCAGGAAGTTCCGGCACTGATCCACAGATGCGCATCTCCAACTGCCTCGTTTTGGACGCGCGCTTTGCTGGCGAAGGTGAAGTTGATCGTGTGGGCGACTTGATGGGGCTTCGAATTGGACTGCGGCTTCCTGACGATTCTGCCACTGCCGACTCGGACGTATCGATCTTGAGTGGGAGCGACAGTACCAACGTCTCGATCGCCGTGAGGTCACGTTCAAAGAGCAGCGTGATGGCTTCTGCGGCCGCGTTGCTGTCTTCAATCTCGTGGAATAGATGCACGCATTGGTGGAAGAGTTCGAGCTGCGGGAATGTTGTGGTGTGCGAGACCCGACCCATGACGCTGTCGTTGATGAAGCCCGAGAACGACTGCGTCTGTGTGAATTCACGCAAGAAGCCCACAGACGAGTTGCCAGACGCACCGACACCAGATGATGGCTGAGACGTTGGCGGACCTGCGGAAGAGGTGGCAGCTAGCGAAGCCTCACAGAAAGACGCGTGGTCGAAGGTCACGGAGAACGCGAGTGCTGATGACCGACGTCGACGGAGGGCCACATGAGCATGCGCACTGAGACTACGAGAAAGCGCGGGCGGTCGTTTTGCACCTGGAGACGACGACGAAGGCGACAGCGGCGACGTTACGATGTGCTCGATGAGGATGAAGCGTTGGAAGTCGCGGAAGATGGACGTGAAGAGCACGGCAAATGATCCTCGCACAGCGTCCACCCAGCGATGCAGCGAATTGCTGTCGTCGATCTGCATTGCGGAGACCAGCGACAATGCCTGGAGCCGCTCCGCGAAGCGACTCGCCCCTTCGTGTGGAGCGGGTGCGTTGAGGAAGCGCAGTCGAACTGGCCGCTTCTCGACGCGAAGTCGATCGATGGTTTCTTCGAAAGTGAGGTCGAGTGTGGAGAGGCCGTTGATGCCCACCAAGAAGCTGCCAGCACGGATCAGACTTGATCTCTCAGCAGGCCCCGGGAGACCGTTTTGGAGACGCGGAAGTGCCTTCACGACGGCCGATGAGCCAGGCTGACGACCAGGTTGGAAGTGGTTGACTGCGAGCATTCGCATGTGGGTGGACTCGAACGTAATGCCCAGCTAGATCAAAATACAGTTTGTCAGCACAAAACACCAAGACTGGTCAGCCAGCGTAAGGAACGTACCGGTCCTTCTCCGAACGTGAGCTCGACTTCGTTCTCTGGCGACTTGATCGGCGTGGAAGAGAAGCTAAGCGACTCCACAACGTGCGGCAGCTGAGTTGTCGGGCTTCCAAGCACGTTGCTCGTACTGTTGCTACCGCTGGTATTTCGAGGCGTGCGAATGCTGTGGCTGTAGAGGCCTGCGCTGTTCACAGGCTGCGGGACAAGGTGCTCGACAGCATGGAGCACTGAGTCCACTTCTTTCGAAGGTAGCCGCGCCAGCACAAAGTCAATTGGCGAGTCGTCAATGCGGGAGCTGATGGGCGTCACGACTTTGTCCTTGTCAAGGTGAACAACGACACACGAAGAGAAGATCTCGGCACCGATACGCGTCGCGAGCGCACTGGTGTGGAGCCCCATGATGTACGGCACAGGCGCCTGCAAGTACTCGATGAGCTTGACCGGAAGGAACGGAACGTAAACGTGTTCCCACGCAAATGGGAAGAGCAAAGCAGTGAGAGCCTCACACACAGGAGTGAGTAGACCGTGGTGCTGTTGGAAAATAAGTCCAGATTAGTCCAAGCCACAGACCATGACATCCATCGACGCCCGCACTTACGTTGGAATGGATGAGGATCCGCTGCTCGAGGAGGATGCAGTTGACGATGTACAGCACGTTCTTCAAGCTCAGACACTGGAACAGAATCTGGAAGCAGTAGTCGTCCAAGTGCGTGACGTTGCCGCGCTGCACGTGGTAGCGGAAGAACGCGTTGTCGTCGAGCCGCAGCTCCAGCACGCCTCCAGGACACGGACACGCGCTGTGGGCGACGAGTTGTTCCAAGACACTATCCACAGCGTCTTCCTTCGGTGCGGAGTCCTCGTCGTCATGTGTCTGCGGCTCGAGAGGCTCAGCTGAGGCTGTGGGTCGGGCGCCCTCCGACATCGCTCGACTGAAGTGCCGTGCGTTCGGCTGATTCTCAGGATCAAATCCGGGCTTCACACCACGCGGCGACACAAACCAACTGCGCTGGTCGCTGGCGTCGGCTAGGATCGACTCAATCACTTGCTGCTCGGACGAGTGCGTGCGGCGTCGGTACACCCAGCTCACGATCTCTTTGAAGAGCGAGAAGAACGGATGGTGCGAGATGAGACAGAATACACGCGGTCGCCACGAGCCAGCGTCATTAGCAGAGGAAGATGGCGTTGTTGTAGACTGCTGGTCGTAGAAGTGCAGCGCGAATCCGTAGGCGCGCGAGCCGTCGCCGCCTGTGAGCGAGAACGAGAAGAACGTGGGCTTGCGCTCGTAGGCCGACGGAGTCACGGCGCTCAGACACGACGGGATGCAGAACTGCTCTCACCACACAGAACGCAGTCAGTGAGTCAGCACAAGTCAAAGCCGTAGAATGGTTGATCAACGCACCAGGGGCACGCCGTCGGGCAGCGGAAAGTCGGCATGGTCAACTGTGGGGATGCGGCGCGTGATGCGGCGGTCGAACTCGTCCGCGTCCTCGCTGTGGGAGCGGCTCTTGGACACTACAGCCACACAGTCACATGTGCGATTCAGAAGAAATCATCTAGAAGGCGGTAGTGACGCGCATGGCGCTGCGACGTACGCGGCACGATGTCGGCGGTGACGTCGACGAAGTAGTCGACGAGCCGCGCGCGTGGAGGCGACGACTCGCTCATGACGCAGGAAGAAGAGCAGATGCAACGCGGAGGACGATGAGAGGCTGCAGCTGCAGCTGGAGATAGGCCAAATGGAGATAGCTGTACGCGTGGAGCTGTTGATGCGGAAGGCAATGGAGAGAGACAGGCGGACAGCCAGGGATCTCGGCTCTTGGGTTCATGCCACAGACGCGCATGTCCCATTCACAGTTCCGCCGTGACCTCTCGGCGACAGCCATTCCAAAGATAAATCACAGATCTGATAACACCTACCCCGCAATCCAACTTGCGGTTTCACTTGATCAAACTAAGGTGGTGCTCGGCTCAGAACTTTAACAAATTTGAGTATAGAGCGCTGTAAATGGTGCTCTACATTTCACTATGGCACGTGTTGTGGGTCTTTGCCTGATCCTGGACATTTTTTGAGTGACGTTGAGACCCAACCACAGTTCGAAGAGCTCCGTCCAGAATCTCCAATTCCTTCGTCTCAAGCACCCGACAACACACGTCTACGCGCTGTCGTTTATGGCGTCCTCGCTCTCGCTGCGCGCGCTGCTGGCGACCCAGCGAGGCGTCTCCACCTCTGCTGCCTCCTCAGGTGCTGCTGGACTCGTGCGGAGACACGGCGCTGCGGCCGCCACGCTGCATCTCCACTGGACGCGACCGGCTGCCGGCTTCCACTCGTCCGCCCTGCCGTCCATGGACACTCGGCGGAGAGACTCCAGCCACCACAGCGCCTCCCACGTAGCCATGGCGGAGCTGTCCATGCTGCGGTGGTTCTCCACGGGCTCTAGCAGCTCCAACAAGTCGTTGCCGCCGCTGTCGCCGCTGCCTAAGCTGCACGTCGTGCTTCCCGACCTCAAGAACGAGAAGGACACGGCGGCTTCGGCGGTGCCGCCACTGCCACTGCTACCGCTCAAAGATGTGAACAAGGTGTACTTTCCAGGCAAGACCTTCCACTCGGCCTCACGCGACGTGGTGTTCCGCGCGATGGCTGGCAATGCCGCCATCACGGTGCTCAAGACACTGGCGTGGCTCAAGACAGGCTCGAGCGCCATGATGTCGGAGGCCATCCACTCGCTGGTCGATACTGGCAACCAAGCCATCCTCGTGCTGGGTCTTCGCCAGGCGTCGGGTGTTCCTGACAAGCACCACCAGTACGGCTACGGCCGAGCCGCGTACTTTTGGTCGCTCATCTCAGCGCTTGGTATCTTTTGGCTCGGTGCCGGCGTGACCGTGACGCACGGCTTCCAGACGCTGCTCAGTCCACCCAGGGAGCTCGTGCTGTCGTGGGAGATCTGGACGGTACTCGCCGGCTCGTTCCTCATCGACGGCTGGGTGCTCAAGCGTGCCGTGAAGGAAGTGATGACCACAAAGCCGCCAAACATGTCGTTGCTCGCCCACATCCGTCGCATCAAGGACCCGTTCATGATGGCGGTGCTGCTGGAGGACATGACCGCCTGCACGGGCGTGGTCATCGCCGCGTGTGGCATCGGCGCGACTCACGTGACGGGCAACCCTCTGTGGGACAGTCTCGCTAGTATCTCCATCGGTGCGCTGCTGGGTGGCGTGGCTGTCACGCTCATCCGACTCAACCAGAAGTATCTGCTCGGCCAGTCCGTGGAGCCAGAGATCGAACAGGGCATCCGTGAGCTGCTGCTCGCGCGGCCATCGATCGACGCTGTGTACGCCGTGCAGTCGCAGTGGGTCGGCCCATCGACCTTCAGCTACAAGGTGCGTTGTTGAGTCATGATGCCCTTGATGTGTGTGTGGAGATGACTGACTTTTGGATGACTGAATAGGCTGAGGTGGACTTTGACGGCACTTACCTGGCGGCTCGGCTGCTGCAGATGTACAAGCCAGTGTTCCTGGAGGCCAAGGACTTGGAGAACGACCTGCCACTCATTCTGGCGTGGTACGCTGAGGATGTGACGCGACTCGTGGAAAAGGAAGTGCAGGAGGTCGAAGAGGAGATCCGCCGGTACTACCCCGAGGCCGCGTTCATTGAGCTTGAGCCGGACAGCAAGGACACGGAGATGCGTGCGATCTCGGCCATGAAGACGACGTCGTCGCGCACGAGCGAGCGTGAGGCCATGACGCGCGCACTGGCGCATCTCGCGCGGTCGCTGGAACGCACCGAAAAGGACAAGGAGAAGGCCGTGTGAGGTGGGAACGCCCGAAGGAAGCAAACACCAAACAACAAGCCCACATGAAGTAAGTTTCGTGAGGAATCAAAATAAATTATGGACAACAGACGTGTAAAGAGGAGAGGAGAGATGGAGATGATCATCTACGTGAAGACCTGGACGCGGGGCATGGAAGCTTCGTCCTGCGCAGCACTCTGTAGCCGCACGTCCTGCCAGCTCACGCTGCGGCGCTTCGCGTTGGTTGCCGCGTTCGCAGTGGCTCGCTTGCTGCCCTTGGCCGACGACCACCGGAACGCCTTCTTGTTGGACTCTTGCGAGGAAACGTACTGTGTGAAGCAGTGGTACAGACTCATGATGATCACGAACGAGAGCACGTTGAGGAAGACGCCGTAGGCCAGTTCCGAGGACGAGACCATGGCCCAACTGGAGCTGAGCACCTCCCACACGCGCTCCATCATCGACTCTACCATCCCAGGTGAGCAGCCAGGATTAGCAACAGTGGACGGCAGCGAGTGGAGCACGCGGCCAGAGCGACGGATGTGACTCGACTGAGCTGCGCCGTTTTCACTGTCGGCAAGGATCGTGAGCCCAAACACGGACGCACACAGGCCGAGTCCCGTGGCCGAAACGCTGGCAGCCGTGCGGCTGAAGGTCTTGCGTTTCTTGGTGGTGGGCACAAGCATCGCGACCTCTTCGTCCTCTTCTTCGTCCTCGTCTTCTTCGTCGTCTTCATCTTGGAAGCTGCTGTGGTTGCCGCTTTCCAGATCCGACAATGACGACTTCATCAACGGCGGTCGTGACAGTGGTGCCATGTCCTGAGCAGTGAACGACGGCACAGGAGGCAGCGTAACACCGCGCGACATGGTCACGAGCGACCGCAGGAAGCTGTTTTGGTCGTGGAGCGACTTGTTCTCGGCCTGCAGCGCGGCGATCGTGTTCTGCAGCTCGTGCTGCTTCCTCATGAGGTCGTCGACTTCGCTCGAGAGGTCCGACAGCTGCGCTTTGCGGCGCAGGCGACTGCGGTTGGCGCTTTCCCGGTTCTTCATCTGGCGGATCTCGCGCTTGGACTTCTTGGACAGCGACGGATCCGACTCGGTCGGCGTGTTGGGCAGCACGTCCGGCAGCGGACGCTTCTGGCTCAGGTTCATGGGCGGAAAGCACGCGACGGGGAACGCGAACGGCAGCATGGACGCCGTAGGAACAGACAGCGGAGTCTGTGTCTGTGTCGGGGCCACGGCGGGCGGTGGCGAGACGGGAGCTGACTGCGGCTTCGGGAGCGTGCGAGGCGTGCGCGTCGTGGAGTGGCCCCCACTCGAGTGACCGTGGCTGTGGCTGTGGCTGTGACTTGGCATGGTGGTCTGTGTGTAGGTGGCGTAGTCCGAAGGCGAAACCGGCGTGAGCTGTCGGTCGTCCTCGAACGACGGCGGCGGCGACGACATCTCGCTGGCGGCGTCCGTCATGGCGTCGCTGAGGTCGTCGGAGGCGCTGGGACTGTACACGGCGTCACTGTTCATCGCGAACGGGCCGTCGAGGAACGCGTCGTCGCCCACATCGTCGTAGGCGAGCAACTGTACGAGCTCCAGACTGGAGGCGGGAAACATGTCGGCGTCCATTGTCGTGGCGGCGGCGGCTTGGGAAGTGACGGCGTCTTCTTCTTTGAGCGGGAAGAGCTCGTCCATGAAGAGCGCCGCGTCGTCGAAGGAGCTGCCGGCGAGCATGCTGAGAGAGGGATCGAAGCGGAAGGAAACTAGATGTGGACGTGGATGTAGGAGGCCAATCACACGCAGCCACCGCAGATCCGCAGACACCAGCAGATCACTTGGAGGCAGGAAGGCGAATGGAATGCCCCATCGAGCCGTGCTTTGTCCTCGTGCGCTGGCAACATGGAGAGTATGGTGAGGTGACCATCACTCGCAGAACCAGGAATATACTTCAAAACGCCATATTGCTGCAAATTCGATTACTTCTGTGGTCATTATAGACCCAAAAGGATTGCGAAACATGATACCTTGTGAGTCATGATACAAGAAGAGGGAGATGCCACATTTCGAGCTGGCAGTTGTTGATTGGTTGAAATCATAGATGTGACTTGGATGCGTTTGATTGGCTGTCTGCATGGGATGGAGCGGGCTAGGGGGATCAAGAATGTTGGTAAATATTTGGAAACTGTCCGCAACTCTTGTTATATCAGTAGGTAATAGTTTACGACGACCGTATGGAGCGGACGATCCTGAAGAGGCGTGGAATGACAGAGTCAGTCCGGTGAGATGAACCCAATGACTCGTACGTACTGACCGCCACGCGAGACCACCCACCAATCGACATGTTCGCGGCAACGCTGGACTCGAAGCTGAAAGGGCTGTGCATGCATGTTGACCCCCCCCCCCTTCTAGCGCGCTCAAGATTCAGCCATGCACACATGTGGCTTCTTGAGCTTCTCCTCGCAACATGCTTGATTCTGTATGTGGATCGTGTGTGTCTTCTGTCACCACCATGATCAGCTCATTTTGTGCTCGGATCGACCGACCCTCCTACAAATAGAATCCCTCTCACGAATTCTTCAGCCAGCCGTGCTGCTCGCTCGCCATGGCCATCCCACAATTAGTGAGTCGCTGCGATGACCAGACTCGCGCGCCTCAAATCCAAGGTCGTGTCACTCTGGGAGTCTACGCAGGTGGATCTCCACGGCCACTACAGCACGCGCATCTACAGGAGTTTGAACGGTACCATGCGACGACGAGCTGGCTGCGCGTCGTGCTCGTGTGCGTGCTCACGCCGCTGCCGTGCGCGCTGCTCGTGCTGGCCGTCGACTTGATGCCACTAGAGCCGATCTCGAACGGCTCCAAGGGTAGTCCTCGCCTGTGGCTGCGCAACTTGCTGGCCGTGTTTGAGATCACGCTCTGCACGTGCGAGCAGATTGTTGCCGGGCACTGCCGACTGTGCACTGTCTATGCAGATTGATGCCAACGTCACGACCACGTCCATGTACGCTGAGATACGGACGTAGCATCGACACATGGACGCACACGAGATGACGATGAAGTTGAAGGACACCAGCACAAGACAAGACGTTCTAGAACA
>JAADWY010000620.1:0-19692 GCA_023336355.1 Pythium dissotocum
ATCGTCGACGCGAGCCGAAAAAGCCGCGCGATTCCTTCTTGGATGCCGTCGACGCCGACGACGACGTGTCGTTCTGGCGCTTGACGCGGCGCTTGTACACGGCGATCTGGTCGTCCACGCGGATGCCCCACTGCAGGTGCTCGGCCTTGACAGCGGCCGTCAAGAACAAGTTCAGCTTCTCAGCTCGCTCGCCGATCGTCTTCTGCGAAAAGTTGCCGGCGATGTGGCGCTTTGGCAGCTCCGGGATTTCCTTCTTCGAGTAGCCAGCCTCCTTCGTCAGACGATCACACAGCGATCTACAGACATAGGTATCAGGTAGTTAGTTAGAGGAGCCCTACAGAGGAGAGAGAGAGGAGAGGAGACAGGCAACGCACCGGAAGGTGGAGTAGCGCTTCCAGCAGTACACGGTGCCGTAGTTGTTGGTGCGGATCTCGAGCTTGTACTGGATGAACTTCTTGCCCGTCTTGTTCACGACGCGACTGTCAACAATACGAGCCGCCACGAGACCGATCTCATCCGGAACTACACACAACAACACACAGGTCAGCATCCCACACACAAACAACTAGAGCCTCCTACTCAAACAGCCAACGTACTTGGCATGGACGGGTTCTCGACGATCGCGCGCTCTTCCACCTCCTCCACGTGGACCTTGACGTCGGCGATCTGCACGAACGCCAGGAACTGCTCTCCATCGGGCGCGTTGATGTCCGTGTTGATGGCGTAGCAGCCCACGTGCGGGTCCAGACCCACGACTTCGCCCGTGCCGAACGGCGTCTCCACGCGCGTGCGTGGTGACAGGATGCGGTCGTCGTCCAGGTTCACGTCCGAGGCCTTGACCGTGATACGCAGGCCGCCAAAGGCCTGCTCCATCTTGACGGCGTAGGTCTCTTCGTCCTTGTCGTAGGCCACCACGCGGCCGGCGCCGTGGTTGCGCACGATCACAGGCACGTCCTTGGACAGCGACTGCTCGTACTTCTCGCGCTTCTCGGCCTCGATCTCCGCCTGGCGCAGACGCTCCTCCTCCTCGGCGGCCTGCTGAGCCGCCAGCGCCGCCGCCGCACGCACACGCTCCTGCTCCTCGCGGACCTTGCGAGCCTTCTCCTCCGCCGCGAGACGCGCTGCCTCAGCGGCAGCGAAACGCTCAGCCTCCAGACGCTCTTCCTCCGCCAGTCGCTCGGCCTCAATACGCTCCTCCTCCAGACGCAGAGCCTCTTCCTCCGCAGCAATACGCGCGGCCTCCTCTTCCTCCGCAATGCGAATCGCCTCAAGACGCGCAGCCTCAGCCTCCTCCGCGATGCGGATCTCCTCCAGACGAGCGGCTTCGGCCTCCTCGGTCTTGCGGATCTCCTCCAAACGCGCAGCTTCATCGGCTTCCGCCGCCTGACGCGCAGCCTCCTCTGCCGCCAGCGCCGCCGCCGCAATGGCCTTGCGCTCCTCCTCCTCCTTGATCAGACGCTGCTCCTCTTCCTTGCGGATGCGCTCCTCCGCGAGTCGCTGGCGCTGCTCCTCCGCCAGACGCTGACGCAGCGCGAGCTCCTCGGCGTGCTCGCGCTCCTCCTGCTCACGGCGCAGACGTCGTGACTCCTCCACACGCGCGTCGTACTCGGCGTTGGACTGCAGCGCGGCCTCGCGCTCGGCCTCCGACAGCTCCGCCAGCTTCTCGGCCTCTTTCTTCTGGGCGTCGGCCTTGGCCAGCGCCACCACGAACTCCGTGCCGTGCTTCTTACGCAACTGGCGCACCGCGAACGCGCGTCCTAGACTCTGGATCTTGGTGGCGTTCTTGTGGACGTACTCCATGGTCTTCGGACGGTGCAAGTACCAGTACTTGACGGCCTTGTTGTTGGACATGATGGTCTCGAGGTCGATGGGCCGCAGCACCGTCTCATCCGACTGGATGGCTCTGTGTGTGGCGGCATCACGGTGCAGCGCCTCGTGGTCCGTGAGGATCGTGGACTGGCGGCCGTCCTTGGGCGTGTAGTACGACGAGTACATGGCTGAGAAAGTACGTCAAGCTTCGCACGAAGAGCTACGCGGGTCTAACTCGAGGAGAGACTAACGAACGACCGGGGAGCACTCGATAGACCCGAGCGAGCAGAGCGCGACGGGAATGGGAAATGAACCACGAGCTGAAGCGGCCGCAAAGTGTTCCGACGCTAGCGGGAGATCGTTCTCCTCGTGGCTTCGGTCGGTTCTGGGGAGAGCAGTTGTTCTCCGCGCAGTCTAGGGAGTTTGTTGTCGCCTGCTCGCAGGGAGATCGACTTGACGAAAAGGCTTTGGTTTGGTCCCCTGTCGTGGGCGATGATTCGGATCAAAAATCCCAATTGCGTAAAGCCAGGAAAGTTACGAATAAAACCTCAACTTGCTGGTGACAAAGCAAAAGAGTTAGACCACACACCGAAGAGCTCACGTGAAAAACCTCAAAGGACTGACGTTCGGATGCCGTGTCGCCAGATCGATAAAATGCTCTCTGGACGATGGGTCAACAAACAGGTTCACCTACTGTCCAACAAAGACCCACAAACCCGTTTTTCAATACACTACGAGAGTCAAATTCTACTAACGGGTCCACATCACTCTGGTCTCAAACCTGAACCCATGAATGAACCCACCCGTGGTTCAGTTCTGTAGCCATCCGCGTGGAATAGCTCACCTCACTTGAGTGCCATGTGGATCTTCTCAAACAGCATCGCCGTCATGGCCTCGTTGTCAGTCTCCAGCCGCGCTGTATACTGCTCTAGACGCTGGAGCCGCTCGTCAAAGAGCTGCTCGGCTCGCAGCTTCTGCTTCTTGAGCAGCTGTCTACACAGAAGCATGTTC
This sequence comes from Pythium dissotocum, assembly GCA_023336355.1. Lineage (NCBI taxonomy): Eukaryota > Oomycota > Peronosporomycetes > Pythiales > Pythiaceae > Pythium > Pythium dissotocum. The sequence continues at coordinate 2,821 of JAADWY010000620.1, forward strand.
GGGTGGTCCGCCCTGGTCTTGGTGGTCTGCACGTTAAGATAGAACGTCTCGCCGCTCAAGGGATCGAGCTGCGGGATCCACTCAGCCGGTAGCCGCGACTTCATCACGTCTTTCTCCAGTCGCGACTCGTAGCGCGTCCACTCAGCGGCGAAGCGCGTGTGCTCGCGACGCAGCTCTCGCTCCACGCGGCGCTTCTCGATGGCGACGTGGCAAAGCCACTCAGCGAGACGCAGACTCAGCGGCGCAGTGGCCTATTGGAAGACAGCACGAGAGAGTCAGCGACCGTAGCTCAGCACGCTGACTAATACAGAGACAGATATAATACCTGAGCTTGTCGTCGTCGCTGCTTCCACTGCCGCTGACGCTGGCGCTTGCGTCGGAAGTCACGGAAGTTCCGTCGAAAGGCGGTCTCTTGCAGGGCTTTCCACCGTCTCCACATACTCTGGACGCTGTCCAGCAACAACAGCGAGTGTCAGTTGACTGCCGTGTGATTCAATCCAACGCAAGAGCGTCGACTGTACCAAATGATCAGCGTGAGAAGCTCATTTGTGACGACAGTCGTGAACTGGAAGGTGGCGAATCCGCATCGCGTTGGGTGAGTCCACTTCCAGAAGCAGCAGATTGCGAGTCGGCGACCTTGGTGCCTGCGCTTCGTCGCCGCCTTGGCGTCTTCCAGCGCACGAAACTGACGGATTCTACACAGAAACGTCGTCTACAATTGTTTGGTTTGGTGAGATTCCTGGATTCCTGATATGGTTACACGAAGCCCGCACTCGCCTGCATGGTTGTAGCTGCTCGTATCTCCACACGCTGTCGAAGCGCGTCGGCTCTCGACTGCCACTCCATTCGCCGTCGATAGCGTCGGTATCTTAACATGATTCTGTTTGCGCACACTCGCCTCCAGTGTGTTTGTGCTTGTGCCTCTGCGGCCTGGCGATCCGCTTCGTTTCGCTGCTTCTCCAGATTCATTACGAACTCGGCACTGGGCTCGTGAGTGCGTGGAGTCACTTGACGCTTCGTCTGCTTGCTGGTCATTGATTGTGATGGCTTGGTAGTCTGAGCCACAGCCCTTGCGTCCACGACGTTCTCGTAGAGATGCAGCACGTCCGTGTCCTCCACTGTCTCTACTCCTGCAACTGAAGACGCTCGTTCTTCATAAGCATCAATATTTGGCTCCTGTCGCAGTCCTAACAGTGCTGAGGCGTCCGCGTTCCGTCCAACGCAGTTGAGAACCTGCTGAAACTTGGCTCTGGCGTCCGTGATCGCGTGGCGGACGACTATAAACGGGTGGTTCTGGTCCATTTCCCGTAGTAATCGGTCCATTTGCTGCGCGTAGAAGAGGTCATTCGACAACTTGGTCTTCTGGGAGTCTGTCGCTTTGCTGGGCGTTCGCTCAGCCGTCAGAAAGAGATGAATCGAGCGACTGCATACCCACACATACAACACCTCAGCACACTTAGACCGTAACCCCATAACCACAAGAGTCAATGGCCTTCGTACCGGACGTGTGCACGGACAACCTCCGTCTTGGCGAGACGGTCGGCCTCCGCCATGCTGGCCTCCCGTGCTTCCTCTGCTCGCAGTCGTCCCAGCACTTCGTCCTCTCGGCCTAATACAATCTCACCGTCAGAGCAGCTACCCATACAGCTTCCTACTGTAGTACAACTGTGTGACTCCTCACCGACGCGCCATTCCTCTCGGAACATTGCCGCCTTCCTGCCTTTGTCACGGTCTTTCGCGTCGCTCTCGCTCTCCGCTGCGAGCGCCGAGCCCAATTCTGCGATTAACTTCCCCACGTCCTCTGCACGACTGCGCTGCACACGCAGCAGCTCATCGAACGCCAGCTTTTCCTGCACGTAGCTGTCGATACTACTACTGATGCCGTCCGTCTGGTTAGACGCTGGGACTTGTGATGGAGCTGCTCGCTTCAGTACACGCGCCATACTGTGCGGCGCTGCTGATGCCACGGGCTTCCCCCTCACGAGTGGAGGCGCCGCTACGAACATCCCCCCGCCACCCACGGGCGTTGGTTTCCCATGGATTTGTGTGGCGCGTCGCGTCGTCATGTTTCCTTCCACGAAGCGTCTCGCAGGGAGCTCAATAATTACTGTGACCGCCCATAAATATTGGTCGACTTCAACACAGAGTGATGGTCTATCAATTACCTTTACTATACGATATATGATCGTATCTCCTTACGCAGGCTCGTCATGTATCCTTTCCCATCGACAGCTCTCACTGGTCACAGGCTCAAGCACACTACCAGTAAACCTCCAAACCGCCACCAAGATGCTGCTCCGTCGTAGCTTGTCGCTGCGTCTAGCGCGTCTACCAGCGCATGCGTCGCTCCTCCGTCCTAGCCACGTGACGCGCGCTGCGTCAGCGATCCCAGTGTTGCCTTTCTCGCGCCGCGCAATGAGCTCTTCATCTTCCTCCTCGTCTGACTCGTCGTCATCGTCCTCCTTCGAGTCGCTGGGTCTCCACGCGGAGCTCGTGACGGCGCTGCGTGAGATGGGCGTGACGCAGCCCACGGGCATCCAGCGCAAGAGCATCCCCGCGATCCTCGCGCGCAAGGACGTGCTGTGCACGGCGCAGACTGGCACGGGCAAGACGCTGGCCTACATGGTCCCTCTGGTCGAACAGCTCCGTCGCCAGGAGCTCCTACTCTCCCCAGAGGACAAACTCAAGCGCATGACGACCATCGCTCGTCCTCAAGTGCTCGTCGTGCTTCCTAGTCGCGAACTGGCGCTGCAAGTGGGCGACGTGGCCAAGCGCCTCGCCCACAGTTCCAAGTTTGCGAGCTGCACAGTCACGTCAGGCGAACGCAAGCAACTGCAGCAGCAGTCCCTGGGTAGGTACCTGGACATCGTGATCGCCACGCCCGGACGTCTGGCCAAGTGTATCGCCAAGGGCGACGTGTTCCTCTCGCGCGTCCACACCGTGGTGTTGGACGAAGCCGACACTCTGCTCGACGCCAAGATGGGCTTCCGCAGTGAGCTGGACGCTGTGCTCACGCCTTTAAAGAACAGCGCCGCCAAGCGGAACGCCAGTCTGCAGACTGTGCTGGTGGCTGCAACGCTGCGTGCGCCGCTGGACACGGTGGTCAAGAAGAAGTTTGGCGAGCTGCGGCTCGTGACGGACGCCAACGTCCACCAGACGCCGTCTCTGCTCAGCGAGGAGTTCATCCGCACGGCGCCCGAGCACAAGCAGTCGGCTCTAAGAGAGGCGCTGGGCATGCGCCGCTTCCAGCACGCCAAGACCATCGTGTTCTGTCGTAACGCTGCGAGTGTGCGAGCCACGGACCACATGCTGCGCGAGCACGGCTTCCAGGCGCAGTGTTTACATGGAGATATGCCGCCTCCTCTGCGCGAGGCGTCCGTGGAGGCGTTCCATAATGACGACAAGATGAACATCCTCGTGTGCACGGACCTCGCGGCGCGCGGGCTCCATTTTGACCACGTCAAGCACGTGATCATGTGCGACTTCCCCCAGTCGGCGGTCGACTACGTGCATCGTGCTGGACGAGCTGGACGTGCTGGCGAGCAGGGATTTGTGACGAGCCTCGTAACAAAGGGCGACATGGCACTGGCCAGGACCATTGAGGACGCCAAGAAGAGCCGCAAGACGATCCGAGACCTGAGAGCCGACAACGGAAGCGCCGTGGAGACGCTGGAGGAGGAGACGAGAGGAGAGGAAGACGGAGAGGAGGGAGAGGAGAAGGAGCCACGCGCACGCAAGCACAAGGACACACGCAGCGGCCACGGCACCAAGAGACTCAAGCAGCACAAGATGCGGACGCTGCGTCGCTAGTACAAGGAACAAGCCAACATTGAATGAAGAATGGATCTATATACGAAGAGTGTGTGGTTGTTGTATGGATCTACGGTGTCGATCTCTTGTTGCCGGCGTAGTTCTGGCGGCGGTAGAGGTTCTCGAGCTCCTTCTTGGTGTCTCCCGGTGGGAAGTTGGACAGATCAAAGTAGTGCGGCGCAATGTCCACGAGCCACTCGCCCTGGACGCGCGTGCACAAGCGGATGTAGTTGCGGTTCGTGAGCACAAACTCGTTGTACACAACCCACTCGGGTTTGTCCGTGAGCACACACGACGGGTGCAAGTGAACGACCTGGTTGTCCTTGACCGTGACGTAGTGGCCGCCGGCGCTGGCCTTGTGGCCCACCTGCATGAAGAAGCCCGAGACCAGTGACTTGCGGATGTTGGTGTAGTAATCCGCCGAGTTCAAGTCGATCGTCGACCGCGAGGGCATCTCAAGGCGACGCATGTTGCGCAGCAGTTGCTCGCGCACATTGTTGGCCGACTGCAAGCTGCGGTAGTTGAGGTAGTGGTTGTAGCACCACTTGGCGTCTTCGTTGTTGAGCTTGTAGGCGTGGAACACGTTCAGCAGCGTGAGGTGGTCGCCGTCGTGGTGGGCAAAGTTCGACTTGGCTTCGTTGGCCTCCTTGCCTTCGTTCTTCGGTCTCACAAACGGCTCAGGCACCGAGAGCATGGCCACGATCGTTGCCACTTCCTCCGCGACCTGGTACTCACCGGACGAGATCAGCATCTTGGCCAACTGCGGGTCCACGGGCAGCATGGCCATGAGCTTTCCGAGCTCCGACAGCTCGCCTTCGTCGTCCAACGCACCCAGATAGTGGAGCATCTCCAGCGCACGCATGAGCGTCTCCGGGGCCGGCGGGTCCATGAAGTCGAAGTGCACGAGGTCCTCTATGCCCAACTGCTTGAGCGTGAGCACGACGCCGCTCATCTCGGACCGCAGGATCTCCGGGTACGTCTGCTCCGTGAGATCGTTCAGGAACGACCGCTCCGTGTACAGGCGGAAGCACTTTCCCGGACGCGTTCGGCCGGCACGACCAGCACGCTGCTTGGCCGAGGCACGCGAGATCGGCGACACGAGCAGCGACTCGACTCGGATACGAGGGTTGTACACCTTCTGCTTGGAGAAGCCCGGGTCCACGACGTACACGATACCGTCGATGGTCAGCGAGGTCTCGGCAATGTTGGTGGACACGACGATCTTACGGCCCTTAGGACCTCCTGGGAAGCGGGGCTTTGGAGCCTCACGGAAGATCCACTGCTGCTGCTGCGGGGGGAGCGTCGAATACAGCGGGTACACAGCCAGAGGCCCGTACTTCTGCTGGTCCAGCGCGTCGGCCTCGGCCTGGATCTGGCGGCAGGCCGTCTCGATCTCCTCCTGGCCCGTGAGGAACATGAGGATGTCACCTTCGTCCTCGCACACGTGGATCTGCACGGCCGTGCGCACAGCGGCCTCGACGTAGTCGCGCTGTGGCTCGGGCGTGTAGAACGTCTCGACGGGGAACGTGCGGCCGGGCACGCAGATCAACGGTGCGTCGTCGAAGTATCCCTGGAACTTCTTGGCGTCCAGCGTCGCCGACATGACCACGACCTTGAGGTCGCGACGCTTGGGCATGACCTCCTTCAGCAGACCGAACAGGATATCCGTGCTCAGCGTGCGCTCGTGGGCCTCATCCAGGATGATCACCGAGTAGTTGGACAGCAGCGGGTCGCTCATGGCGTGCTGCAGCAACATACCGTCGGTCAAAAACCGCAGCTTCGTGTTGGCGCACGTCACGTCCTCGAATCGGATCGTGTAGCCGACCTGCTGGCCCAGTTCCACGTCCATCTCCTCTGCCACACGCTTGGCGATGCTCATGGCGGCCACACGACGCGGCTGCGTACACGCCACCATCTTGGGCGTACCCGAGACGTTGGGCAGGTCCATGTTGGTCAGAAACTGCGGGATCTGCGTGGTCTTGCCACTGCCCGTCTCGCCTTCGATCACGATCACTTGGTGGTTGCGCACGGCCTCCTCGATGTCGTTCAGGAACCCAAACACCGGCAGCTTCTGGCGCTGGGCCAGCAGCTTGTAGTACCGGTCCGTGAACGCGCCGCCCGTCAGAGGGTTCTTCTTCTGCGCGTCCGGAAGCGTCGCCGCCAGCGCCGCGCCGTCCGCCGAGCCGCTCAGGTCCTCTGGCGCGTCGTCGTTGGCGTCCGTGAACTTGCTCTTGCGCTTCTTGCGCACGTCGCCGCCAATGTCCAGGCGACGCTTACGACCTTCCATTCCAGTGCTCATTGTTATGATGATGGAGAGTTTGTTGATGAGAAAGGCGGTCCACGTAGATCAATCACTGCGCGCGCGGGTGATTGATGGAGATGAAGATGGCGACGGGATGATGGCAGCTGTGGATGATTGATGGAGCGCGAAGAGATGTCGCCACCAACCACACTGCAAAGAGGTACGAGCTACCTTCGCGCAACATACCTAGTGGAGAGTGATGTGGACTACACGACACGCGACATAAGGAATGCTGCCGCTTAGAGCAACATAACAGTGATGGATGCTGGGTGCCAGCCTGGCAGACCATACAGTTTGCGACATGTCCGAACTTCGAAGGACTCAACTCACGAAAGACGAACTGTACCCATGACGATGGAGCACCACGCAGAATTGTTCCGACCGCAAGCCGGAATGATCTCGCAAAATAGAAAGAAAAGCAATGAAACTGGCAAATGCCCTTTTGGATGACACATATCCATCATAGCGAAGGCACATACCGACTGTGAAATGTAAGACGAGGGTGCCCAAGCAGAATGTTCTAGGCAACAAGTGTATAATAATGTTCCAGGTTGGATCAAAAACGGTGTGTGGGATTGATATTCGCCAGCAGCGTTAGAGTGATTGATTCTATCCTTGGTGTGTGCACTTTCAGGATGAGGGGATACGGTATGTTACATCATGACCGACAGGGACACAAAGCGTCGTCTTCGTCTCGTTCGTCTTGGTCGTGCGAGCCCATTTACGCGAAGTCGGCGGTCTCCTTGTCCTTGGGAGCCGGCGCCTTCTTGCCCGTCTTGATCTTGACGAGCAGGTCTGGGATCTGCGCGAGCGCGTTGATGATGAAGAATACACTGCCGATGGTGTAGAAGTCGATGGCCTTGTTCATGTAGTGCGTGCTCAGGTCAGCGTCCTCCTGCGCGATGTAGCGCGGCAGGTAGAACCAACTGCCGAGGATGAAGAACACGGCGCCCGTGAAGCATGCGGCAGCGACGACGCCACCCCAGCAGAACAGGTTGCTCAGCTTCATGCCCTTGGTCTTACGGTCCGAGTGCGTGAACGCCATGAACACGAGGTCGATGAACGACGCGAGACAGAACTTGATACAGCCGATGATGAACGACCAGCAGCCGAGGCTGGCCGAGATCACGTAGTAGTCCGGCAGGAAGTACACGGCGCCCAGCATGAACACACCGGCGGCGGCGCAGTACAGCGCGGCGTTGTAGGCCTTGACCACGCGCACAAACGGCGAGCCCGTGTTGTTGGCGCGGATCACGTCGATGAAGTCACCGTGCGTGCCCAGCAGGAACATGATACAGCCGAAGAAGAACGTCCACGCGCCGACGACCGCACCCTGTCCGTCCCAAAGCGTAGCGTACTTTGGGTAGAACAGAATCGAGCCGATGAGGAAGAGCGCCGAGCCGGCGACGTACGCAGCGACCTTGCCGACCTGGAACCAGCGCTCGAAGCAGCCGAGCTCCGTGACGACCGTGGACGCGCCGGGCGTGAGCTGCTGGTTGTACTGTGGAGACGGGAGAGTGGCCATCTTGTTGAAGGATTGGATGATTGATGTTGCGGCTTGGAGCGGATTTGCGAAATGACTCGAGAGCGGCCAATTGACGTGTCGCCTCCGCGGAACAGTTCCCCGTTCCAAGTCGGAACCGGACGCCGGCGGCGACGGTAGCAACGGGTGGGTCTCGTGCATACCCACGCTCCAAAACGCAAAAAGACAGAGTGTGATGGAGGGCACGCAACAGCTGGATCGTTGAATTGGTGAAAGAAGGGAGGTAAAAAACCTAAACCCTAAAACCTCGCTGACAAAAGACTGACTGTTGGGCCTGTTTCATTGGCTGCTGAATGGGGATGCCCAAACGAAGACACAACGCCGTGTTCAGATCTTCGCAGAAACCAGTCGTTCCCTCCTGACGGGACGTAAAAATGACCTAAAATCCACCTTGGGTGGCTGATGTGACAAAAAGCGACAGTAAAACATGTTTCTGCAGAGTTTTTGACGTGGCACTTGCGGGGAAATCGTTCAAAAATCTGTGATTTTGGAGTGAAGCATCCCCATCTCACCAAACAAATGCCCTGTTTTAGGATTGTGACGGAGCATCACACAAGGCAAACTGCCGCAGTATTTGTGCAGAGCCGCGGCGATCTTCCATCTGGTATCCTCAATCGTACCGTCTGCCTAACTCGGCGATTTCTGGTTGGATGGATGACTGGGATCGTCTGGGACAGCCAATGGGAACACAGAGAGCGAACGGCTGAAGTTCAGCCGCCGAATTTGAGTCGCCGTCCGAAGTGGCTTCACTCGAACAGCTCCTCTGACATGACTGGCATCATTTTCACAAATTTCACAAAATGGCTCAATCCGGAAGTCAGTTGGCTGCGGTACCGTACAGTTTACAGTGCGGAATGTCCGACAGGTGCAGTGTACTTCAGTACTGTACTGTACTGGCGAGTAGCAAGTTATCAAGCCTAAACGACGGCTGGTGCTGTACAACATTTTGCAGCTTGAGATTGATTCCGATGAAGAGGAGCGTTCAACGTGAATCGTCTGTGGGGCCATGTGGTTGTTCACTTCATGATGGTGCACTGAGCCTATCCGCGGGTTTTCATGGAGACCTGTGTTTTTTTCGTCCGTCGCATTGATGTTTATCACCTTCACACAGCGCTGAAACTTTAGACTTGTGCTGAAAAACTCCCACACAGACGGAGACATTTGCTGGGCGAAAGATGTCTCTGAGGAAGAACTGTTCTGGCGGTGGAAGGCGTTCTGGTTGGAAACCTTGAAGATAATTGCCCAGCACAGATCAAAATCAGCAGATGATGCGCGGCCCCCTTCGCTCTCGATTGATGAACAAAGATCATCATCATCATCATCAATCAGTAGTGATCACCCAGTGATTCACCACGTTCCACGTTGCATCCATCAGTCAGGCAAAAGTGTTCCGAAAAGCTCTTCCGACCCTTGAAGATTAAAGATCGACCATCACTCTTCCCATCCTGCTGGTCGCCTTTCTCGTCGCGAATGACCCCATGGGACACCCACTTTGACCACCACGTCTCTGATTGATCTGCCTCCTCCACACAGAGGAGGTGTCTCAACTGCGCTCGGCATGGCGTCGGCCGCAGCTTCGAACGTGGTCACGCGCGTTCACAAGCCGCGCGATAAATATACATGTTCTGCGGACTTAATGGAGTCGTCTGCGAATAGCTTCGTTTGGAGTCACCTGTGAGAGGCTTCGCTGACGGATAGCGTGCTGTTTCACACGCCATGCATGCAGCGTTAAAGACCTTCCTCGTCTCATCGGTTGCCTTGTCGTCATGCGCGGCGTGGTGCCCTTGCCGCTGGTCGGGCCGTCACTCCATCGCCACCGCTCGCGTCGCCTCAGCTCCAACCCGGGGCTTTCGCTCTCGCCGTTGCAGCGTGTGCAGAGCCATGAGCTGGAGAACGCGCAGCCTTTCTCCTGGTCGCGGTGTCTCGTGTCGCTCTTCTCCTACGCGTTGCTGCTGTCCGACGTTATCCGCTCGGGCTTCGGCGTGCACGCGTCGTCGCTCAGCAGCTTCCGGTTTCTTGAGCCCGACGCGATCATGCACTTCGGACCCTACGCGTACAATCTCGTGCGCATTTCACAGGCCGAACTCGCCCTGTCCACCGCCGCGCAGGTGCCTGTGTGGGCGTACAAGTTCGACACGACGTCCGTGAGCATGCGCTTCGTCGCCACGCAGCTCCGCACGCCACAGTGGTCGCCGTGTGTACTCTACAAAGGCGACTGCTCCGATATGATGCAGGGCCACACGCTGCCACGCCGTGTGGTGTTCGACATGATCGACGCGACGGTCGAGAGTGTGAGGCAAACTCCTCACGGCCGCGTGGTCGTGCGCGGCGAGTACGAGTGGTTCGACCGGCTCCACCACTTCGCGTTTCCGTGGTTCTTTCAGCGCACGGTCAAGCGCACGACGCAGGCGCTGCACTACCGACTCGACAGCAACGCCTCGCTGTCGTTGTGCGGACGCCGCCGCGTGAGTTCGCACCGTCCATTCCTCTGCAACGACCAGTGGACAAAGTACACGCGATTGTGCGATGCAACCTCCAATCCCTACTGCGCGCAGGTCGTGGGCACAGTCTGGACGCACATTGAAGCTCGCATGGCCGCACTGCAGGCTTCATATCCGAACCACACGCTCGACATGGTTCTGATCGAAGGCTCGGACGACTACACGCGCCAGGGCATCGCCTTCCAGGGCCGCAAGCTCTTCGACGTCGTCGCGTTCACGCGCGTACGCGTCTGCTCCTCGCCATCCAACTGCGCGACAGTCCTCGTCGACGACTACCGGTACGAGGCCGCGTGCATGACCATCAACGCCGTCAACTGGTTCGGCATCGTGGCGTTGATACGAGGCGCCGGACAGGCGTACGCGTGGATCCGCCTCGTCTTTCTGCTCGCGGGCACGTACTGGTCGATTCACGACACGGAGGAGCACGCGAACTCCAGCAAATGGTCGCTGGCTTTTGCGACACTGCGCACGGCCTTGATCATCCCGAGCCAAGTCGTGATCTACGGCTCCATTCTGCCCATCGGCTGCTACGTGTTCGCCCACTTGCTCGACTCCGCGGCGGTCTACGAGCTCGTGGCGCTGCGGTTCAACTCGACGCTGGGCAACTTTGACTTCAATGTCGAGGACTTTGTGCGTCTCTGTGCCGTATCCATGCGCAGTCTGTGGACGCTGGCGATGGCCTGCCATGTCATTCTCGCACTCTTCACCAAACGCTGCTGGTCGCCTGTCCATGGACTGCCCGGCATCCCCGAGTTCTCCATCAGCTTTGTCGCGAGTCTCACGATCCTCGCACAGGTTCGTTCGACGTCGTGGCGAAGCACTCGCATCTTACACGCCCAGGAGGTCATCTCCAGCACGACGAGACAGCGCTGGCAGACCATGGGCTTCGCGAGTCCACGCACGCCGCTCCACAAGCTGCTGCTTGGCTCGACCATCGACGCGCAGTGTCTGCTGAGCTCGCTGCTCTTCTTCTTACTGCTCATGTTGGTATCACGCGCCGCCGGACGCTTGTTCCCCGCCATCGTTCACTACCGCATGTCGTTGTTTTCACGGTCCATCGTACCATACTCGGCTGGGGTTTTGTGGCTCACGAACGGCCTCGTCGTGTGCTGGCATGCCAACTTCTTCGTTCGCATCCCCTCTGCGCCTGAGCGAGTGACGGCTTCGTGGAAGACGGCGTCGTATCTCGTGCGCTCAATGCCCTTCCGTCGACTCACCAACATGCGGCACTTTGCGTGGCAGGCTAACCGCCACACTTCCACTGTCGCACTCGCCATCACCGACACCAAGATCTCCATGCAGCTGCAGGGCGACATGCACAGCATCACCAAGCGCAGTCGTGAAGTCCAGTCCATGGTGTTCCTCGTGAACCTCGCTGTGATGACCGACCCCCTGACGTTCTTGAGACTGCGCGTGTTCATTGGCCGGCTTCTGGACTCGTACGAGTCTACTGTGACGAGCCAACGGTATCTGCTTCCGCACGCACTGGACGTCTCCACTGCTGACATCCCCGTCGACTTCCATGAGCTGCAGCTGCTCAACGTCGTCAACTCGAAAGACGTCTCGTGGTGGGAGTTACTGCAGTGCGGATGAGAAAGCGGTCGCCAAAAGGTGGGGTTTCTGTCGATATACAGCGTCGGTGTCAGGCGGTTTCCAATGCAAATGCGTGACGCGCTGACCCTGGCACTATACCCTGCCATTCGTGGCGTCCGTACTGTGCGCGAGGCGCTCATCAGCTTCGTCGCCTGGCTCACCATCTTCGCATTTGTATCGGTCGCTTGTTCTGGCGTGGCGTGTGACTGAGGAAGCGCCTGAGCCAACAACACGTCTGGTAGTCTGTGGACTTGAGTCGCGTCGTTGGTGTATCTTGGGTCGCGTACAGTGGCGTGGGGTTACTACTGGCGTTCGTAGCCGAGTCTGTGAGTCTTCACGCTATGCGTGTGTGTATCCGGACAGCGTACCCTTCCACGACTACTGCGCAGCGGACAAAAATACTCGCGTACTCCTCATCTCATGCAAACAACGCCGTTTGAGGCGTCACAAGTTCTCGACGATGAATGTCACGACCAGCACGCGCATCCACGTCGAAGAGCGGCTGCAAGTGGCCGTCACACGCGCGGCGCCAACCTCACACGACCTGTTCACGTCCCACACATCGCGCGACGTCCTCGTCTCGCGTCGCGAGGCACACGCCAGCCCCAATCTCGAGCGCGACCAAGTCTTCTCGTGGTCTCGTTGCTTCATCTCGCTGATCTCGTACGCACTCTTGCTGTCCGATGTGCTGCGCACTGGTCTGGGTTTGCATGGTGTGTCTTCGTCCCACGGACTCCGCGCGGTCGAGCCAGACACGCTGCTGTTCCTCAAGCAGACGTCATATTCGGTACATCACCTCACTCGATCGAACGCGACCACGAGCTCCTCGATGGACTACTGGTTGTATAAATACGATACCACGTCCATAGCCATGCGAGCGTTTGCCGAACACTTGAACGTAGCAGCGTGGTCGCCGTGCGTGCTCTCCAAGCAGACTTGTGACGAGTCGGGGGGTCTCACGATGCTCTCGGTATTTACCATGATCGACTCCCTCGTAGAAGCCGTCAGCAACCACAAGCCGCGTCAACCAGGAGCTCGTCACTTCGGCTCGACGAGGCCGCGTGCCCACCTGACGCTTCGCACGGAGAGTATTTACAAAGACCGACTGCACCACTACGCGTTCTCGTTCTTCTTCGCGCGAAATGCTAAGCGCACGAACCAAGCGATCCACTATCCATATCATGGAAGCACAGCTCACGGATCGGCGTCACTGTGCGCAGCCAAACATCCCACGCAGCCACGTCCGTATTCGTGCGGAGAGAGCTGGACGAAGTGGAAGGAACTCCAAAATTACCCCACTTTTTCCGTGTGGGAAGCGATCCCGAAGCGACTGGATATGCTCGCCACGCTGTATCCGAACCACACGATCGACTCGATCGTTCTCGATGGCGCAGAGGACTTTGCACGTGGCAGCATCACGTGCCAGGGCGGCAAGTACCTTGAAGTCGTCGTCTTCACGCGAATTCGAGCTTGTGATTCCTTCAATGGCTCCTCTTGCACGACAGTCGCTGTGGATGACTACCGATACGAATCGGCTGCATTGGTGATGAATGCTGATAGCTGGTACGGCGTTGTGGCGACACTTCGAGTCGTCGGCCAGACGTACACGTGGCTTCGCGTGCTGTTGCTTGTCGTGACTTGTACTCTCGCTCGCAGCCAACAGCGCAAGACACGCACGCTGCTACAGGAAATGATGATGACGCTACGCACGCTGTTCTTGATCCCCAGCCAGGTCGTGATCTACGGCTCCAGCGTCCCCATCGCACTGTACATGTTTGCTCACTTGATCGACTCACCGGCCATCTACGAGCTGGTCTTCATGCGATTCGTCTCGACGCTGGGTATATTCCGCTGGAACGCGTCGGATTTCATTCGCCACTGCGCCGTCTCCATGCGCACGGCGTGGATTCTCAGCATCCTTTGCCATCTTCTGCTGGCCGCCAGCACGAGATGCGTCTGGTCGCCGAGTCAGGGCATTCCTGGTGTGCCCGAGATGCTCATCAGCCTTGTCGCCTCACTCACGATCCTCGCGCAGTTCCGGTCGCTTGGTCTCCGTGACGCACGGCTTCTGCATATCCACGAGGTTGTCCCCAGCCGACGCATGCAGCAGATCCGTGGCCACACGCAGGACGGCACGCGTGGGACTCTCAGCAAACTGTTCTTCGGCTCGACCGTTGACTCGCAGTGCCTGATGAGTGCAGTGCTGGCGCTGTGTGGACTTACGTGGCTCTCGTGGCTGGTGCATCGCGTGAGTCAAAAGCACTTCCCGTACCAAGTGGCGTTGTTCTCGCGGACGATCGTGCCGTATTCGGCGAGTGCCTTGTGGCCGAAAAACCGGCTCGTGGTCAGTTGGTTTGGCTCGATCCTCGAGAAAGTCGACTTGAACAGCGAGTCATTCACCCGGAAAGCGTCCCACGCACCAGGTATCCAGCTTGTGGCGTTCCCTCGATTTGGAAATGCGAGCGTGCGTATCTCGCATGAACCGCGAGCAGCACAGGAGAAGACGTTGGTGATACGGGACACAGACGCGTCACGTCAGGCGCAACAAGCCATCCAGAACCTCGACAAGCGTAGCCGCGAGATCGAATCCGCCATCTTTCTCATGAACTTGGCGGTCATGACGGACCCGATCTCGTTCGTGCAGTTGCGGTTCTTTTCCGGATGCCAAGTCGCCGTGTACGAGTCCAAGCTCACGCAGCGAAGCTTCTTGCTGCCTCACGTACTGCACAGGTCGACTGCAGACATTCCTGTGGACTGGGACGAACTGGAGTTGCGGGCCATCGTCAACACCAAAGACCTCGACTGGTGCGATCTTCTGCGATGCGGTTAACTAAACGCCATCTTAACGTGCCATGTTGAAAAATGTCCTGCGTAGCCAATAGCAGCGTTTCGTCACAGTTAGTATGCGCCATGCCGCCTTCAGTGAAGATATGCACGTTTCCGTCACGTGGAGGCTCGAAATACGTACTTGAAGTCGTGGAACTTGAGGTCTTGCAGCAGCCGGTCGGAAGAACACGAATGTATCTTTAGCACAACAATCGACATCAAACCAAGACGCCGAAAGCGAAAACTCCTGCCGTAGGCCATGCCGGCTTCCATTCTTGGGTGTATACTTGGGACGGCAGTAAGTCGTTTAGACAGCAGCCAGACGCCAGTGCCCAAGACCCGTGCCGAGAACATCAGCTGAAGCGAGACCATCATCATAGCAAGATCACCACGTCATGCCGCGCGCCGACGCGTACCGCCAAGAAGAAAGCCCGGGTCCTGAAAATGACCAAGGAGATGGCCAAGAGAGCCAAGGTCTGCTGCTTCGCGGGACCACATACCGCCAGAGTGCCGCGAAATTGCGAGCGGCTTATCATCGCCATCGTGACATGCTCAACGTGGGCAACTTGGAGCGCGAGCAGTCGTTTTCATGGATGAATTGCCTCGCGTCGCTCTTCGCATACGCGCTCATGCTGTCGGACGTCTTCCGCACGGGAATCGCCATCAAGACAGTCCCGTACCCCACCATTGAGCCCGACACGTACAAGTACTTTGGACCGTTCGGCTACGTCACCAAGCATCTCACGACCGCAAACGCCACGATGACCGACACAGGCAAGTTCTGGACGTACAAGTACGATACGACGTCCATGACCATGCGCTCCATCGCCGAATACCTCCATCTTGAGCAGTGGCCAGCGTGCGTCTTGTACAAAGAGCGATGCGACGAAGAAAAAGGGATCCCGTTGGCAACAATCTTCGGTATGGTCGAGTCCTTGGTCGACGGCGTCTCCAAGCACGAAGGCATCCACGCAACACGCCATGATCGCAATCGAAGCCGCGGCGTCATCACGTTGCGGATCGAGACCGAGTACAAAGACCGCGTCCACCACTACGCACTGCCGTGGTTTTTCGATCGCAACAACATCCACACGAGCCAAGGAGTCCACTTCACGTACAACGCAAGTAAACCATCGATCTCGACGAGTTGCAGTGCCCTTGAGATGGCAAGACGTCCGTACTCGTGTGTTCAGAACTGGACAGCCTTTCGACGACTCGGGTGCAAGAACTCGGCCACGGACGACCCGGCCGTGTGCCAGCCTGGTGCACCTCGACTCTGGGACTTGATTCCCAAACGACTCGCCCATCTCGCAGCGAGTTATCCCAACCACACGATCGACTACGTGATTCTGGACGGCATGGACGACTACAAACGCGGTGGTATGTCCTTCCAAGGCCGCAAAACGGGCGTCGATGTCGTTGTCTTCTCGCGTATTCGCAAGTGTGACCTAGTCACGACCGTCTGCACAACGGTCGCGGTCGACGACTACCGCTACGAAGGTGCGACGTTCATCATGAACGCGCCCTCGTGGTACTTCCTTGTCGGGAGCTTCAGAGCGATCGCTCAATCGTACGCGTGGTTGCGCTTCGCCTTGCTCATCGCAGGCAGCTGCGTCGCACGTCTGCGTGAGCAGCGATTCCGCGACGCCACACTCACGGCGCGAGTCATCGTCACGCTTCGCACCGTGTTCCTCATCCCGAGTCAGGTCGTGATCTACGGTTGCAGCTTCCCGATCAGTATGTATCTGATCGCGCACTTGATTGACTCGCCTGCGGCCTACGAACTCGTAGCAGCGTACTTCACATCGGTTCTCGGGCAAATGGAATGGAGCTTGAGCGTCATTATCCAGCAGTGCGCCATCTCCATGCGCACTGTGTGGGTCGTCGGCTTCATGTGCCACCGCATTGTAGCTATCACGACCAATGGCAGTTGGTCTCCGACACACGGCGTGCCAGGCGCATCCGAGTTCGCGATCACCTTCGTCGCCTCGCTCACGATCTCTGCACAATACCGAACGCTTTCCTTCCGCCGGCTTCGTGTCCTGCAGATCTATGAGATCCCACCTAGCGCTAGACGAGCGCAACGCTTTGCCGATGCTGTTAGCTCGCATCGGTCGACCATCAACAACATGATCGGCGGCACGACGGTCGATGTGCAGTGTCTTCTCTGCGGGTTCTGCGGTCTGCTCATGATCTCGCTGTTCATGTGGATCGTGAATCGCACTTTCCCCAAGCATGTGCCAGTCCACCTTACCCTCGCGTCGAACACCATTGCGCCGTACTCAGCAGGGTCACTC
>JAADWY010000621.1:0-19686 GCA_023336355.1 Pythium dissotocum
AATAAGCTCTCATATCGTTCCCCTCGCTCACACTGCCTTGGAATAGCGACAGTGGACGTTCATCAACGGCAGGCGACGATGACCAAGAAAGTCACCATCCACCAAGCAGACATCCCGAGTCGACGAGAGGAACCTGATACGATCATCGGGCTTATTGAGAATTGTCTACGTTGGAAAACCAAGTAGAAATGAACATACTATAGAAATGATCCTGTGTAAGTACGGTCTTGATTTCGGATGTGGCGACGAAGCCTCGTGACGGAGTACGTGGAGCCCTCCGCTTGACAGAATGGGAGACTCAGAGCTGAGAATGCAATGATTGGCTGGAACGATCTGAGAATATCTGAATATGGATACATCTGCGACGTGTGTCAGTCACGGTCTCACTTACACCTCCTCTGGGATGAGCTCGAGGATGATCTTGCCCTGCGCCTTGCCTTCGTGCTGCTTCTTCATAGCATCCGTGAGCTGGTCAAAGGAGTACACCGAGTCGATTGGCGTCCACAGCTTGCCCTGCTCGATGAGTTCACGCAACAGCACGAGGTCCTTCACGTCCATATAGGACATGAGGAAATCGAACGATGCCCCGATGGGCGAGTCGCAGGCATTCGCCTTGTACGGCGGCATATCTTCTCCGTGCCACGGGTTGATCTTGAACAGCACGAACTTGAGGATGAACGAGAACGCTGGCTTTGGTGGCGCGATTGTCACGAACGTGCCCGTGTTCTTCTTCAGCACTTTGTGCGCGTGCTCGTCCCACGCCTCTGGTTCGACGCCACACTCGTAGATGATATCAATCGAGTTGGCGTCAAGTACCTCGTACCACTTGTGCGTGGTGTAGTCGATGACCTGGTTCGGTTTGAATGACTTGACGAACTCGATGTTGCGAGGACTGGCGGTCGCAGCGACGAAGGACGCACCGAGAGCCTTGGCGATCTGGATTCCGAAGGCACCAGTCGCCGTCGCGCCTCCTAGAACAAGCACACGTGCGCCTGGCTGGAGCTTGGCCTTCTTCACAAGCGCTTGGTAGCTGGTCACAGCCACGAGTGAGAAGCCTGCGGCTTGGTTGAACGTGAGGTTGGCTGGCTTGCGGATGACGCTCGAGGAGTCGAGCACCGTATACTCAGTGAACGAGCCCATGAGCTTGAACGAGCCAAAGCCAAACACCGCGTCGCCGACCGCGTAGTCAGCCTTGACCGACGAGCCCATCTCAACGACTGTGCCGGCAACGTCCATGCCTAGTGTGATCGGCTTGTCCCGTGACGGCCCCGTGGGCAACATGAACGAGCCCATCTCGATGACCTTGTGGTCGACGGGGTTGAGACCGGCACTGTGGACGCGGATGCGGACTTGGTGAGGGCCGAGTGGCGCGTGGCGGACGGCAGTGCGGAGCTGGATCTGGTCGAAGGGCTTGCCGTACTTCTCGATAACGTACGCACGGTACGTCGAAGGAAGAGACGGCGTAGTAGGAGCCATAATGGAAGTGGAGGAAGTGGGGTCGTTGATACTGGAGCGCAGATTGGGAAATGAGCTGTTGGATACCCAATGGTCTCGTAGTGCTTAGCCAGGCTGACGCATACACTGTGGCCAGCAATAGCAACGGGTCCATCGTTGAAGATCTCATGAGTCGCCCACAATCTTTGCTGAGATGATTGTTCCCAAAAGCGTAACCAGGTGGGATGGGAGTGTAACCCAAGCCATTTGTACCCATTTGGTCATAATCGTACCCGTACAAGATTGTTGGCAGGTTACACTGGCGAATCGGAATTCCGAGCCCGCCATCCACTCTGTCCCTACTCATTTGTTTTGATTGAGACTGTGCCTGCTAGTTCGTCGTGGTGGTTTACGTGAACTTCTTCACCATCATGGCCTTGAACGGCTTGTCCTTCATATCACAAAGGCCTCCCTCCCTATCGACCACGAGTTCAAATTGGGCCTTGTGAAGGAGACACAGTCAAGTGATTTACGTGATCTTGAGCGTCTTGCTGAGGGTATGTACATAGTGTTGTTACCACTGAACGCTAGACAAGAAGGAGGCAAAAGGGCTTTGCACATACTTCGAAGTAGAACAGAGCGGTGTCCAAGTGAGAGAGAGGATGATGATGAGTGTTACCGCGAAGAGAAATGCGTACGTATCCCCATCGGTTGAACCTGCTTATTTACGTTGATGAGGCGAGGACTCCAGTGAAATTGGGTCGCGTGTGCTTCGATAGCCTTGACCGTTCTTGGTGGAAGGCCCTTTTTGCATAAGCTCACAGACTTCGCATCAATACGAATGGTGAAACAATTTCAGGGTAGCTCGATCAGAGTGAATTGGAAGTAGTGAAAGACGTGTGCACTGACTGCACAAACGGAGACTTTCTCACTGCTGCACTATGGATGCGGAGGAGGGTTGACGGAGGGACGCGGAGGTTGGCCCTTGGTATGCAGATCCACTGGAAAGCTCATGGGGCTCGTGCGTCTTGAAGTTCAGGCCAAGCAGCGTTGAGCGTAGGACACAAAGCCGAGAGTTGGAACCATATAGGTCAGGCATCCCAGGACTTGGACTCACTGGGACCCATTGGTTGATGAGATAGGGAGTTTACACTTAGCAAGCACCGGGGGGCAGTGAACACCAGCCCGTGTGACAGCCACGTTCGACCCCAGGTTCGCTCAGCGCGTCAGCGTTCATCAGCTGCTTCCAGACATGTCTGGCACTGAACCTGCAGTCTGCCCAGTCACAGTCAGCCCAGTTGATCATTGACAGATAGCACAGTCAGCACAACCTCTGCTGAAAAATTCGGGCCGCTGACGGCAGGGCGTGGAATTTTTCTGCACCCACGAACACCCACTGGGGATCTTCCCACTCTCACTGTTCTGAGTGTGGAAATGATCTGAACAGACTCCAAATCTGAACTCTGTTTCCTATCAGCTTGCTACTGGCTCCAACACCAAAAAATCGAGCTATCTCAGTATCCTCAATGACTACACGGCCCCATGACGCACGTGTCGCGGGATCCGATAAGAACACACGAACGCAAGAGCAAGTAAAAATGGCCATGTAGTGTGAGACGGGCTCAGCCATCTGACCATCTCTGGTCTGACAGCACCTGGGGTGGGGTCTCACGCTGAGCAGCTCAAGCTGAGCTGGGTGTTTCTCCTACAGCTCATTTACAAACCTGCCCTGCAGTCCTCAACCAAGCCCCAAGCAACAACACTCACCTCGGTTCCACAATGGCGACTGCGTCTCCGTCCTTTCCAGCGACCCGCCGGGCGTACGTCATCGAGAAGTTCGGCGAGCCCTTCGACCAGATCATCAAGCTGCGCAATAATCTGCCCCTCGCGCCGCTTGAGCCTCACCAAGTCCGCATCCGCGTCCACAGTGCGGGGCTCAACCCGATCGACCACAAGATGGTCGAGATGGGCTCAGTTATGCTGCCCAAGGGACCGTCCCGCCACAAGCCGCAGACACTGGGCATGGACCTTGCTGGTACCGTCGTGGAGCTCGGGTCGGGGGCCAACGTAGATTACAAGGTCGGCGATGCAGTGTTTGGCTTCGGCACATTGGCTTGTCTCGGTGCGTTCACCGACTACGCTGTGTTGGACGCCACCAGCGTCGTGTGTAAGCCATCCAACTTCACATTCAACCAGGCGGCTGGCTTCCCAGTCATCGCCATCACAGCCTACCTGACGCTGGTCAAAAAGTGCAACATCCAGAAAGGCGCGCGTGTGCTGATTATCGGCGGTGCGACTGCCTGCGGTCTCATGAGCATCCAGCTTGCCAAGGCATACGACGCGTCGTTTGTGGCCGTGACGGCGAGTCCTCGGAACACTGAGCTGGTGAAGAAGCACGACGTCGACCAGGTCATTGACTATACGACCCAGAAGTGGCATGAAGTGCTCGGCGACAACAGCTTTGACATCATCATGGACTGCGGTGTCGACCCTGAGGCCTGGAGCCACCACGCCAAGGTCCTGAAGAAAAACACGGGTGTGTTCGTGACCATCGAGCCGACCAACCCGACCGCGTCGTTCATCTTCAAGTTCATTCTATACAAGATCAACCCGTGGGGGGAGCTGCCCGCGATCGACCAGAGTTTCAGCGACTCGCCCATCGGCGCAACGCCGAAGCTGAGCATGACTGGGATTGACGCCGCAGACCTCACGGTGCTCTGTGGACTGGTCGAGCAGGGCAAGCTGTCGACGCCGATCGACTCGGTCTACCCGTTTGAGCAGTTCATCGACGCGTTGAAGAAACAGCACGCAGGAAAGAACCAGGGTAAGATCATCCTCGAGATCATTCCAGAGAAGGCGTGAGTCTGAAGGGCTGCCCACTACACAATATTATATAGGATCCCATGCAATCCAGATCGAGATTGGTCTTTGACGAGTGTAATCGGGCTTGTAGTGTGATTCTTGCACTCCTGTGATCTTCTCTGAGAAGATGAGAAGTTCTCATGCTGTGCGGTTTGTTTGATGGTGAGAAAGGCGACAGGACCTGCATTCCTTGAACTCAGTGTCCAATCTAAGACCTGATAAATCTCATCTCGGCCATCTGAGTCGCTGTTGAAGATCTTGGAGAGGAAAGATCGAAGACACCTGGGTCAGCCTCTGTATTGCTTCAGTCGGTGACCTGCAAAACGGCAAAGTGGGTGGGGTTTGTGAGCCCTGGCTTCGGCTTGGCGTGGACCCGTTCGAGTAATGTCGTCGAGACCCGGTCGCGACCTCCGAGCAAGTCGGGCATCCGAGTTCTGCATACGAGTATGTCGTTTGACTTGTCCACGTTCTCCGCTCGCTGTGCTTGGTGCGCATCTCACTGTACTCCAGCTCTTCCATTGTGCTCCCATCCCCACGACAACAGTCTCCACACTGATGCAGTTGTGTCTCTCAAGAGTCTCCACATTCGTCACGACGGCTCGATGTGGGCTGGAGAACAACCTAGCATGGCCTCGCCTCGCCTACAACAACTGCATCTCGACCTGGGAAGTGAGCGTTGGGGAAACCTCGAGCTCTAGCAACTGAACTCCAAGCGTCTCTCCCATCTCAAAGCCCTGCGTATCGTTTGCTGGGGTGAAGCTGCGACCTCCACCCAACCACAACAGTCCACAATCGTGTCTCTACTTCGCGAGAATCCACTGTTGGAGTATTTCCACTGGTCCACCGCCAAGCCCAACAACATGAGGACTCTACGGGATCACGCGGTGTCCATGCAGACAACGAAAGAGTTCTACCGTGTGCTCAAAGCCGAAGGCGTCGCCGTGGCCAGGGGGTATCAGCCGCTGCCACTTAACTGCCTCGTCGCTTTTCTCAGCATCGTCTACAGCCACACCCATACAGGCGATGATGAGCCTCGCGCTCTCACAGGCTTGTGTTATGACGTCGTGCCGTTCATCTTCCAGTTCGCAGCGCGTGCGTCAGTTCGGCGCCAATGCTTTGTCGCCTGTCTGGCATTGCTGACGGTTGAGCTCCGACGACCATCACTCTGTCGCCAACAACTGACCTCCATGCTATGATTTGATTGGATGAAATTGGATACGTTTGTATTATTAACCAATCATACATCAATATTCGAACAAAACTGACCGGAGAAAGGCTGCAGCTTCCATTCCAAGCCGTCAACATGGACGCCTGGGGACGTCGCTTGTACGTACAGTACTGTAGTTCTGTGTGGATGTGGAGATGCGAACCCACACTGTGAGGATGCGCCTGTATGTGCCTTATTGACTATGTGTGCCTGTGGCTGCGTGGGATCGTTCTTCGGACTTGGTCTTTGTTATCAGAGACGACGCTGCGACTCACTCGCCTTCTCTTGGCAGCGCACAAAAATAACCCACAAGCAGCCATTTCGTATGCGACTGCGCGTGCGGCAGAACTGAACGGCCTGTGACGAGAACGAAGAGAAGCGATAGATAGATAGATAGATAGATAGATAGATAGATAGATAGAAAGAACGGAAGAGAGAGCGAGAGAAACGGACTCTGTCCCATTCGGCATCCATCGCCTCTTGCGGTTGGTAGTTGCCACGCCGGCCACGCGCCTCAAGAACACTTTCCCATTCGACGCAGTCGCTGGCTCGGGTCTTCCCACGACAGTCCCACGAAAACGAAGAAGCACAACAGCTCACAGTAGAAGATGGAGCTGCGTTTGGCCAAGGAGGCGGCGGTGCGCGTGCCGCAGTTGTTCGTGAGCCCACGGACGAAGGCGGCGGATGAGAAGAAGACTCATGGGGATATCAAGGAGAAGAGTCTCAAGCACAAGACCCACAAGCGCAGTAGCGACGTGGAAGAACACCAGCAGAACGATGAGGAAGATGACGGCGAATGTGTCGTAAAAGACGATGATGACGACGAGCAAGACTGTGAGAGTGACGATGATGCCAAGTCGTACACGTCGAACCAGACCGAAGACGACGAAGAATCCGACGACGACTACGATGAGGACGACCAGCAGACTGCGGATGAACCATCAGAGAGCGAGCGCCAAGAGAACGATCGCGATCCGCTTCCTCATGTCGATCTCAAGAAGACGGATGAGAACAAAGACACGCAAATGCCGCCAGTGATCCGTGCGTCGGTGGTCTCCGGTCTCAAGTCGCTGTCTGTGACGGTAGCGGAGCCCATGAAGAAGGTGATTCAGGAACCACGGCCGCCTCGAGGCAGCGGCAGCGGCACGTTCGTGAATGGCGTGAATATATCCTCCACATCCACGAGTTCGATGAGCAAGAGCGAGAGCAAGAAAGCGCGTCAGAAGTTCCAGTTTCCGGACTCGGATCTGCTCAATTTGGTGCTGGAAGACGAGAGTATGTCGACTCAGCAGCCTTCTTCGTCACGAGGAGCTGGCTCTGGAGCTTCCCAGCGCCGCCGCTTCAGCTCCACAGCGGCCGTGATGGCCACGACGCTGCCACTGCGTCGCAAATCCTTCAGTCTCACCAAGAGCCCCATCAAGAACTATGCTGCCGCGATGTCTCCTCTTGCCATGGTGCCTCCCGGGATGTCGCCGTCCAAGTCGAGTCGCTTCCAGGCCCGTCGCAAGTCCACGAGCGCGTGCTATTCGCTGAGGAACTTTGGTGCCAAGTCGCCATTATCCACCTGCAGGTCCACATTCTCGTCGCTGCCGTCCATGGCGCGGTCTTCCTCCGCGTCTCCAATGGCGACTGCCGCTGCCGCTGCTGCAGCGGCTTCTGTGGTTCTTCCACCGACGTCTTCGAGTGCAACCTCTCAAATGGTGCTGCGCGTGCGTGAGCGCAAGTCGGACGGCATCCCAGAGCTTGTGATCTCCAAGCGACCAGCTCGTTTCCTAGTCTGGAACTGGAACGACCGCCAGATCCGCGTGCCGTTCAAGATCCAGCTTGGTCCGCACCAGCACGGCATCATGCTACGCCAACTGCGCTACGTCAAGAGCGTGATGAACGACTTCCCATGGGCCAAAACCCATCTCAAGGAGCTGCTCGCGACCTACACCACCAAGGACATGTCCAAGGAAGAGCTGTACCCGCAGCTCAACCAGTTGAGCAGCCAGGTCCAGCAAGAGATCGGCACGCAAGTCAAGAAGCAGAAGAATTTGCTGGTGAAGAAGCAGCGGCTAACCATGCAATTGAGCCTCGCGACCAGCGTGATCAACGAGATGCACGTGACCAAATACGGACGGCGGGGCAAGCCCCACGACACCAAGCTGTACTACGACCCAGGCCAACCGACGCGGCTCCACTGGATCCGCAAGAACGGCGAGCGCAGTGCCGAGTCGCTGGACGTGGACATCATCGAAGTCCACTGCTACGACAACGACAGCAAGGAGAGCGAGCTCAGCGCCGGTATCAAGAAGGCCGTCAAGAAGTTTACCAACACGGCGTCGCTCGAGAGTTGTGTGTCGCTCGTGACGCCCTCGCGGACGCTAGACGTGCAGCTCAAGAGCGCCATGCACCGCGAGTGGCTCGTGAACGCACTATGTGATGTGATCTCGTTTGCTCGCCAGTACCGAGCCGCCGGAGCGCGTCGCGAGCAGCAGCCGCAGCCGTCCTACACGCATCTCCTTCGCCGTATGTGAGACCGTAGCGCTCTACATGCTTGCTATCAGAAACAATGCGATCGCCTTTGGTTTTTCAACACTTTTTTAGATTGTTTTGGTTTGTTTAATCTGCTTTTTTGTTGGGATGGAAGCTGTTGCATTGCATTGCCTTTCCCGTGGTTGACCGATGGATTGATTGATGTATGCGTGAGGAAGTCGACCAATCAATCGATCGATGATGGGGAAGACGCAGTTGATGGAGAGCTTCTGGAGTTGTGGGGACGGTTGATTTATTTCTTCTTCTTGTAGTTTGGCTTTGGCGTGGCCACGAGCTTGGCAACGTAGAATAGCGACATGGCGGCGCTGGTCACGGACACGAAGCCCGCAGGGAAGAACGCGCCTGTTTTGTTGTAGCGGTTGCCCATGACGATCGTCAATGGCGCCGACACGACTAATATAATACCAACAAAAACAAAAGAAATCTCCAGTCAGGACACTACAAAAACGCACACAGATTTGCGAGAAAGCACGTACGCAGGGAGAGCCCTGGCCAGAGCTTGGAGGTGACTGGCGACTGCTTGTACTCCTGCAGACTGGCGTAACCCACGAGCGTGAGGAACACGCCCGAAGCACCGCCGGCGATGGCCGACGTGGCCGAACCCGAGTTCACGTAGCCGATCAGACCGCCAAGGCCGAGCAAGAAGCCGTACTGTGTCACATCAATGCAAAGCGCTTGAGCTCCTCTATCCAATGGTGTCGTGTAGAGCGTCTATAGAGGCATGTACGCACCGGCAGCGTCAGGCAAAAGTCATACATCTTCGTTGATTGAGTCGAGTCTTCGTTCCGGGGGTAAAGGTCGATTGAAGCTCCTCATCAGGCGGCTCAACGACCCCCACGTTGCAACGAGCCTTCTAATCAGGATACCCACTGTACACAAACTGGTTACACGACGAGTGTGTAATATGTAACCATTTCAACCCTCAACTTGCAACCGATTTGATCAATACCTGTCTCAGAAATGATTATGATTGCAACTTGACAACATATCACTATCCATTGGCTGAAATAAAATTGAAACTCATTTTCCTCCAATCAGAGCTACGGAGTGGAAAGATCGGCGCGCTCCGAATAATAGCCCTTCTGTTTCTTGAGCTGACACTCTCTTCCGCCCGTCACCACACCATCGTCAGCAGCAGGAAGTGCGGCAGAGTGCGTCGCCTGTCTCGATCTCTACAGTCTACTCGACTACTGCCTTCCTCTGCCTCTGCGTGCGTGTGAATCTGCTGCGTATCCGCATCCATCCGCCGTCTGTGTGAGTGTCTGCGCGCGTTGGTCTATGCCGTGGCGTGTGCCGTCCGGAATCCGGATCCAGAACTGACCAGCGTAGCTCTTCACTTGCCACAACAGCTCCTTCATTCCCCACAATTCCCCACAGCCACCACTGCTACCACACACAACCCACCATGGTGTCCAAGACTGCCTGTACGTAGCCCTCTCTCTCTCTTCTTGTTTTTACAGCAGCGTAATCATGCGATTGGCTTTGTTCTCTTAGGCGCGTTGTGCTGCTCGATGCTGTCGTGCTTCGGCTTCTTCTTCCTGCTGGCGATTGCCATCTTGGTCAAGACGCAGCCTGAGTACATGAAGCTCGGAAAGGACGTCAAGTCCACGGGCCCGCTCTTCGGCTCGGCCTTCCTCTACGGCACGCTGTTCGTCGTGTCCACGACCGTCTACTACCTCGAGACCAAGAAGCAGAAGGCGCTGCAAGGCCAGGAGGTCGACCGCTTCGCCATGCTCGCGATTGCCCCTGAAGAGCGCAAGCCGCTGCTGTCCAAGAGCTAGAGATCTACTGCTGAATCCCCCACTACTACCACACTACAAAATCAATGTCGTCCCACTGGAAACACGACTGGACATTGAATATGCATTTTTGGATACCGTAGATGATAAAATAACTTACTCGAGCACCTTGAGGAGCTGGCCGACGACGGAGACGGCCGTCTTGGGGTTGATCTTGGCCAGCACGTTGGCGGTCGGGTTCACGGCGTTGGCGTGGGCGCTTGTTGCCTTGCTGGGTGGCTGTCCTTGCGCCTTGCTGGTCCACGCCGCGACTTGCATCTTCTTGGTCAGCAGCTCATGAAGCGCCCGCAGGCGACGGTGGGACTCGCTCCACTGCTGGAAGACCTCCTTGGACGATGCGGTCTGCGGCTTGATCACCATCAAGTAGTGCTTCAGGATGCGCGAGGCCAGCATGAACACCACGTGCATGTCGCGGTGCACGTGGAGCAGGTCCACGAGCGCGTCCACGGCCCGCAGGTCGTCCTGGTCCACTGGCTGGACGTCTTCCGACGCGTGGACGAGCGACGGCAGCGTGTAGTTCTTGGACTCCTTGCGCTGGTACGTGGTCAGGTTGACGAGCACGAGCAGCAACTGGTGCAGCAGCTCGACGTGCGGGCGGCTGCGGTTCAGTCCGCGGATCGCCGCGAAGATCGTCGTCGAGATCTTGAGCTGCACGCACTTCCACGCGCACTCGCGCGAGTACCGCGTGCACATCTCGATGGTGTGGCTCGCGAACAGCATCTCCTGAAGACGCTTGCCGTGCAAGAGCATGTGCAACGCCATCTCAAGTCGAGCACCAAGTGTGAGTGGCTGAGCCGTCTCGTGGGCTGGCTTCTTCGAGATGGCCTGGGTCTCCGAGGACTCGTACGGCTCCGGCGTCACCAGCGTCATCGTCGCCAGTTTCTTGCGCTGCTCCGTGACGGCTTGTCGCTTCTCGTGGAGTCGCACGAGCATGCCACGCCACCACGACTGGACTCGACTCACCAAACGAACGTAGTTACGCTGTTCGCGGCTCTTGCGGATCACGTGGCGAAGCACAGCGTTGCCCACGCGGATCGACGCACAGAACACTTGCAGCTTCTTGAGCCCTTCGCGCGACTGGCGGGTGCGCGCTCGAGCAACCTTATTCTTCCACGCAGTCTGCACTGCACTTGCTGCTCGTTCTTCACGCTCACGCTGAATCTGGCGCATGCGCTTGGAACGCAGAAGAGCGAGCTCATGCTTCGCCGCCTTCTTAAGACGCATAGCACCCCAAAACTGGGCAATGCACGTCGCGGCTTGCTCTTGCCGTTCCCGCTGAAGCTGATGCATTCGCTGGGACCGAAGCATCGCAAGCTGATGTTTGGCAGCCGTCTTCAGACGCATCTCGCCCCACCACTGTCCGATGCGGGCAACCGCAGACTGCTCGCGCTCGAGTTGGAGCTGACGGAGTCGGTCGCATCGAAGAGTCTCCAGCTCTCGCTTCGCCGCGTTCTTGAGACACACGCCATTCCACCACAGCTGAATGCGAGTCGAGGCCACGAGCTTCTTCACACGCGTCGTCTGGATGCGGTGAGCAATTGTTTGACGCAATTTGTGGGCCGTCCAGCAACCCGCGATGGAGTCCACAGCTCGCAAGCGCTTCCGCAGCAAGCCGAAGGACAGCCGGGTCCACTTCGCCTTGATCATCGCCGAACGGCAAGCCTTACGGAGCTTGTAGTGGCTCGCCGCCCACAACTGGATTTTCCATGCAGCACACACAACACGAAGGTGCTCCATACGACGACGGTACGCGGCGTGGTCGTGTTTGTAGCATCGAGACTGAACGCCCCGCACCAACGACTGAATGTTGACGGCAGCGTGACGCATCGCCAGGAACTTCTGGCGGGCAACATATCGGCGCACGGTGGTCTGGATCAGCTGAGCACTGCCGTTCAAGAGCTTGAACACGCGCTTGAGGTGCACGATGTCTGCGAGCCAGTTTTGGAGCTTCCACATTGCCATCTTCGTTCGGCACCGCTGTTGCTTGGTCTTGAGCGAAGCAAAATCGAACACGAATCGGCGGTAGAGCTTACCACGCATACACGCTTGGATCTTGATCGCAGCAACACGCTGCGCCTGCAGTTGTACACTGCAGACGTGCATACGCAGAGTCTTCTGGATGACGATCGCAGCACGAGTGCGACGCTTGTGCTCCACGCACCGCAGTATCCACGCTTGAATTTGCCACGTCGCAAGATGCTTCTGACTACTCATAGCCCGCGTCTTAAACGTAGAGAAGTTGAGCACACACTTGCGCGACAAAACACCCTTGAAACACGCCTGGATCTTGACGGCTGCATGGCGAGTCGTAAGGAACTTCTGACGGGTGAGCACCTGGCGAGATCGAGCTTGAATGATCGTGGCGGCGTAGTTGCGTCGACTGTGGTGGTTCGCCAATCGAGTGCGTGCCCAGCACGCAATCGTCCACGCTGCCAGGAGCATTCTGGTACGCGCCATCTTTGATCGGAACTGGACAAAGTCGAGTTTGTTGCATCTCGACTGCACACCTCGCACGAGCGCCTGAATTTTCACAGATGACTTGACCATTGTTCGCATGCGAGCGTACGCAACATGCATGCGCCAAGTCTTCTGGATGGTCGTCGCCGCCGCACGCGCACGCTTTCGTCGCTCGACAACCTGCTTTGTCCACTCTTCGATCTTCCACTTCGCCATCTTTGTGCGCATACGACGAGCGTTGAACCGGAATCTCGCGAAGTTGAGAACATGCACTCGAGACAGCACACCACGCACAGCACCCTGAAGGAGTACCACGCCCGAGCGAGCAGTCGAGAAGCGGCGACGTAAGCACGCCATGCGCCACCAGCTCTGTACAGCGACGGCAGCGTTCTGGTTACGCTCAAACTTCCGGTCATGCAGCATTTTCTGGCAACGCTTTCGACGATACACGCACTGGATCTTCGTCACTGCTGTCACGCGCTTCTTAAACGCAAACTCGCGCCACGCGCTCTGCACACGACACGCGCTGCGCTTCTCCACCTTGGCTCGAAGCACTTTATGCTTTCGCTCGCGCTCCTGCTCTGCCAGCACACGACGGAAGCACTCCTTCGCCTCCTCCTCGCTCTTCTTGATCCACCACCGCACAGCTCGCTGGATGCGAATCGTTGATGATCGCTGAAGAGAAAACTGCTTGCGCAATGCCTGGCCACGCCAAAGGGTCTGAATCTTGACGGATGCCACACGTTCACGCTTACAGCGAAGGAATACTCGGACAGTCGACTGGATTTTGCGCGTACAGCGCAGCTGCACCTTTCGTTGGAGAGTCTTCTTACCCGCCTCGAGCTTCTGTTGGTATAGCATCTCCTGGTACTTGTGCAATGCTTCACGAGCTTCACGCTTCTGCTGGACGTTGAGCTGAAGCAGACACTTGATTCGCGCTGCAGAAACCTGCTTGATGACACGCTTGCATACGACACGTTTCTGGATACTGTGTTGGACTTTCTTGCGGAGCGAGTGACTGCGCCACATCTTTTGGATCTTGCAGACTGCGTTGATGGACTCGGTCGTTTCCGTTGACCTGGCCATCTTCTTCTGCTTGAACAACCGCTGCAGTGTGACAACACCACGACGCAACTTGAGGAAACGGGCTCGGTGGAGCCAGGCACTCATGGTCGCGGCGATCAAACGAGCAGCGTGCAGCAGACGGCGGCATCGACGAATGGCGAGACGCTTCACAGACGACGTGTACCACATGCGCTGGATCATGCGGGCGGCGTTGTTCTTCTTGCGTCGCATTATCAGACGAATGCGTGGGCTTCGCCACCATCGCTTGAGTCGAGCTGCTGCGTGGATCTCACGACTCGAATCCATCAAACGCGACTGGAGGTAGCACACGAACGTAACAATCACGCGGTCATCCGGCGGGTTGGTCGAGTCGTATTGTTGCTCTGGAAGAAGAACAGGCACTTCACCGAGCTGCTTCACACGCTCGTTAACCATGGTGAAATGGCGGCGTTCGTTTTCGAGAGCCTTGGTGATTTCTCGTTCAGAGTGAATCGCTCGTGTGGTCGACGTCGCGTACTCCGTGGTCGTCAACTTGATCTCGTGCTTGGTCAACAGCATCGGGTGGTAGTAGTGGAGAAGGTAGCACAGCGCTCGGCCGTCCGCAAACGAGGCGGAGAAGTCGGTCACCTTGACGAAGTAGTTCGCACACACGACACGACACCACTCGAGAAGAAGCTCGCGGACGTCGTGGTCAAGTCCTTGGTTGTCTTCGTTTGCCACATTCGACGCTTCATGGCTGGCAGCAGCGGCGGCCTTGGTGGTTTCGTAGAACTCCATCGATCGGAAGCTCATTCGCTGCTTGATGTTCTCGATTTCCTTGGTCAGGCGGTCAACATTCACGAGCGATCGAAGCTGGAAAACGCTGATCAGCTTCCACAGCAACGCCAACGTCTTTTCACGGTGGCCATCGACAACCGATTTCGCCATGGACTCGAGAAGCTTCGTGTCTTCCTTGTCTCGCATCGTCGCAAACGAAAGGCGACCAGCGGTCTTCGAGCTCTGGCTGACGGTCGAACGGATACTCTCCAGGAAGTCACGACCACACTTCTCCTGCAAGAAGTGGAGGCAGATCTCGACGTTGTGGATCTTCTGCAGGCGGGACATCGCTGGCACACGGAGGAATGCCGAGAGCTTCTGCTGCTGCGTCGCACCTGGGGTCGCAGTCAAGGTCTCCAAGAGCTTCGCCAGTCGCACGCCATCTCGCAAATCAACAGCAAGATTGGTGATCTCGAGATCGACTTCGTCCAGTGGCACTTGCTGGAAGTGAACAGTGTAGCCCAGCTGCTTGAGATGGCGGTCGATTCGACCCTCCTTGGACAGGAACAATCGGCAGAACTCGGCGACCATACCTTGGCTGTTCTTCACAAACTGCTTCGAGTCGTCGTCGATCTTGGCTTTCCCAGGCTGGACACGGAACATACACGGAAAGCGCGCAAACTTGTCGGAGCGGTGTTCCGCAGCGCGATCCAGCAGCAACACGACCATGAGGAACTTGTACACGAAGGCGTCCATGAGGGCGTCGAAGTATTCACGACCGGAGATCTTCGGGTTGGCCTTCGCCGTACGCAGCGACGTGCCACTGCTCTCCACCGGAGTCTTCAGGTTCTTCACCAATCGATGACGCTTCGCGACTTGCACATCATGCACCAAGTGCTGGACGATCACTCGTCTCAGCTGACGCGGCATACGCGTCTTGGCGTTGCCTTGCTTCTTGCCGTCTTGCTTGGTCGCCTTGCTCTTCTCCGCGATATTGGCACAATACGTCATCACCGAGCGCAAGGAACACTTCTCCTGGGCCATCGTTCGGTGGCCAAGCACGGTCTCGAGTGCGAGACAGAGCCACACGGGATGGTAGTTGTTGAGCAGCTCGATCAGCTCTTCCTGGAGGCCCACGTCAGCGTAGGCTGGGCGGTCACGTCGCACCACCATCTTGCCCTCCGCGATCTCGTTCTTCATGTTTGCAGCAGCCTCCGTCACTGCGTCGCTTCGGTAGATTTCCATCGCAGCTCGCGACCACATCGACTCCATGCGCTTCATGGCCAGCACACGCAGTGACGAGAAGTTGATCCGCGTGCGACGTCTCTGTCGAGTGCTCTGTCGTCCAGAACGAGACGGTGTACCGAGACTCATGCGGTGCGGGTGCTCGATGATCATCGCGGCGTTGTCCTGCTCCTGGTCGTCGTCGCCCGTCGACTCGATCAGCACGAAGTTCATCCACTTGGTGAATCCTCCCTCCTGGCGCTGCATCCACTCCTCATCCGACACCGTCTTGCGCTTCTCCCACCACGAGCCCTGGAATCCTGCGATCGCTGCCGTCGCGGCCATCGTGCCGTCGTCTTCCCCGTCCTCCTGCTCTTCCACGCGCACGCGCTTGGCCTTGCGGTGGCGAGGCGGTGACACCACCATCGCCAAAGACTCGCGGCGCTTGTTCTTGCGCACGATCTCCTCCGTCGACACGGTCGTAGTCTCGGTCTCTTCTGTTGTTGCGTTGGTGTTCTGACCCGCCGCACCCATCGCAATACGCTCACGCAGACTCAGCGGCTTGGCCAGTGCAGGCAGACCACTGCCACTCACTTCGCACTGCAGTCGGAAGCGGTCGTTGACTGTGAATCGCAGACGCGCGACCAGTTCCTGGTGCACGTCCTGTGTGAATGGCTCGAACGTGATGCGCAGGGTCACTTTGCCTTCTGCTGGCACCGTACAAACGTGTAAATCGCACTTGAATCGCACGTCCAGCGTCTGCTTGAGCGGATTCTCTCGCGTCGCGCTCGCCATCACGTAGCCGTCGTACTTGACACGCGCATTGCCCGCTTGGCTCGGGTTCGTGAGCGTCAGCACCAGCGTCTTGCGCTGGCCGACGGCGACGGCGCCAAACGCCAGCTCCGCGACCGTCACGACGTCCGTGACCGACAGCACTGCTGGCTTTGAATCGTCTCCAAACAGCGTGCGCTGAGTCTCGTGGCCGTCATCTTCCCTGCTTCCCGTGGAAACGCGAGCCATTTTGAACGCCGCGAGCGGCGAGCGCGTCGGCGACGGACCGCGCGGACGCTTGCCCAGCGACGCGGGCGGGGGCTTGGCCGCGCTCTTGGCCTGTGTGGGCTTGCGGACGGCCGTGGGCGTGCGTACAGTCGTCGTCATACTCGTGGGTGCCTTGTTCTCTTTGCCTTCGACAAGCATCGTCTTTTCCTCGGCTTCTACTGAGGCTGCGGACGCCGCAAAGGGGTCAACGGACGCGCGCTCGCCCCACTTACCACCTGCAGCGTATGAAGAAGCGGTGGTGAGGACTGCGGCGCCTACAGACGCGTCGGCATCCCGCTCCGTCGGCATGTCTTCGCGTCGTCTTGGTTGATCGCGGTTTCTGTGTGTGGGTTGGCTGGAATCCGCGTTGCCGCGCTGACAGACCACATTCAAAATTTGAAAGTCACAAAAATTACGGATATAGACACATAAAAATCAAACAAAAACAAAGAAGGCCATCCAAGAAATATATATAGCACGTCTACTCAACTATACTTCTGTATATAAGTTGATATACAGCAAGAATGCATATATTGTCAAATTTATCCATTGTGGCCAAAGGATTTGCAAATACACCACTAGATAGCCCTTATTTATTTAGCTTACCCCTATTTAATTCGTAAATCCTGTCGGCTACCCCTTATTACAACTCGGCACCCTGATATGAGTGACTGGTGAGACAATGTCAGTCAGACGCTCTTTGAAGGGCTTTCACTAAGGAGGGCACATTCCCACGGTTTAGGACTAATTCCTGCGGAATGCCCCTTTTCGGAGAGGCAATCTCGGCTTATTCTCATGCAATTCAGACAGGAACGGTTGAAGTGCTAGCGAAATGAAAAAGGAAGCATTGACACCACGAGCATGAGCTCGAGATAGCGAACTAGGACTTTCACTGCGTCACCTTGGTGCCACACTTGGATCATCAGGAACGCGCACATCCAGTCCATAACGGTGAAGTGCATTGGACTGGTTTTGAGTGGTTTGGTTGCCGCATTTGTCTGTGAGTCGTGCAATTCACGGAGGTTAACTATAGTTAACCATGTTTACCATGTACCCAGTACAGTTTTTGTTGACCTGATTTACCACCAAACCACAGTTGTGTGGCTTTAGAAGGGTGGCAAAAAATCTAAATTTCACAATAATACGAAAGTAGGTCCAACGGATACACTTCCGGTCCGTTCGACTCACCACTCGCTTCGCTCGCTTGCAAGGACGATAACAAGCAGAGCATTACGATGTCTCGACGACTGCGAAATCGAACTTGCCCCTAATATCTGTAGGCGACGCACTCTGGACGTAGGGAGACTTCCAGTGACCTCGAATGGCTTGAGCATGTGCCTTCCCTTCACAGACGTACACCCAGTGGTGGAGAGTGAACTGGATGCCATCGGGAGTCCATGAGCCTTCTAGAGTTGAGACCCTTCCGTCGTCAGCCAGAGAGCCTTCCAACTCACCACTGGCTCTCAGTATCAAGCTGCAGGTCGTTGGGGTGTAGCGTCCGTTGTTGCTGATCGCGGCGCCCTTGAGAGTGTACGAGCCTGGTGTGAGGGGGTACAACGTGTGATCATCCGAAAGCTTCCTCGCCACACCGTCTCGTTCATCCAATCTCGGCTGCCGAATGGAGAGGACGAACTGGTAGACATTGCCCATATCTGACCACTGCGCGTGGAGACCGTGTCCTCTCGTCAGACTCCCCTCGACGTTGATCAGATGCGGACCGATGCGGCGGCTGCATCCCTTTGCGAGTACGAAGTTGACTTGATACCCTTGCTCATCGTCTGCGACTGCCGTGCCGAACAGCAGCTCGTCATCGCTTGCATTGTTGTCGTGGTCTGGATTGAGCACGATGCCCGACAGCGTGCCGTCATCGTAGATCTGGAGCTTGAAGATACGGGCGGAAGAGAAGACGCCGGGGATCCGGCCCTCGACGACGAAGCACTCGAGCATGGACTTCGATGGTTTTTGATTTCTGAACGACATGTTACTGTAGTTCGCTGACATTGTTACCCACGGCCACTCGGTCTTGTACCCACGCAATGTTTTGAGGATTTACAAAAATCGGGAACGCGTTGCCACTAGTGGAGGCCGCTCCACCAACTTTGGCAGATCGAATACCAGAATGATATTGTAGAAGCGACGCGCCCTTCTTGACGAGACTGTGTGAGTTCATACATAGTCCATTAATGTCAGGAAAATCACCAACAGTGCAATGAAAAGCCCGGGATAGGCGGCCAGCAGTCTGCTCACCGGATTAAGAACTGGGGTGTCGATGGCCGGGGCCGGAGGTTTCGGCTCTGAAGGTGGTGAGAACCAGTCGAACTCGCAATACGAGAACACTTCACTCCACAAATCGCTGGGTAGACTCAGGGTTGCTCTGTTGGACTCGCCACTCGCTTCGCTCCCTTGCACGGAAGATAACAAGCATAGCCGCACGACGTCTCGGAATATTTTCGGGTGATGTTTGTGGCTGCTGTGGCTCCACGCACGACACGACTCAACCACCTCGAAATCGAACGTTCCTTGCTCTCCCGACGACGGAGACTCGACTCCGGGAGCCTTCCACTCACCTCGAATGGCATGCGAGTGCGCCTTCCCATCGTAGATGTACTTCTTGCTGTAACCGTGGAGAGTGAATTGGATGCCTGTGGGCGTCCATGATCCTTCCCAAGGTGTCACACTGTCGCCGTCAGTCGACGAGGCTTCCATTTCCCCACCCGCTCGTAGCTTCACGCGGCACGCCGTCGGATAGAATCGGTGGGAGGCACTCACAGCAGCACCCTTGAGAGTATAGTAGCCCGGTGTCAATGCACTCAATGAGTGATCGTTCGAAGTCACCACTCTTTCGTCCGATCTCGGCCGCCGAATCGAAAGGAAGATCTCGAAGGTTTGGACTCCTCTATCGGCCCACTGGGCGTGGAAACAGAAGCTTCTCGAGAGCGTACCTTCGATGGGAATCACCTTCACACCGCCTTTCAAACCTCTTGTTGGACTCCACGCCCTCACGAGTACGAATTTCACGTGATATACTTGCTCGTGTGGATCGTCGCCGCCTGCAGGATCTTGCTTGTCGCTGTGTTGTACTGCCGTGCCGTATTGGATCTTGGCGTCGCTTGCTTCTTCATCTTCGTCGGGATTGAGAACGATGCCCGACAGCGTGTTGCCGTCGTAGACTTGGAGCTCGAACACGCGAGGGCAGGGGAAGAGACCGGGGATCAGACCTTCTACCACGAAGCACTCGCGCATGACGGAGAGAGAGAGAGAGAGAGAGAGAGAGAGAGAGAGAGAGAGAGAGAGAGAGAGAGACTG
>JAADWY010000622.1:0-19634 GCA_023336355.1 Pythium dissotocum
CAGCGACGTCGACTTCCTCTCACATCCGGGTTTCAACCTGGATTTCGAGATGGCAACGTTGTTTGCAACGCCAAAGGATCCGGCGTCGAAGCCCTTCAATCCTTTGCTGGGCGACGCGGCCTCGTCAGTTTCGGATGAGGAGCTGTGTGCGTTTCTCGATGAATTGTTCTAATCTAATGAAGTCCAACTAAGTGAAGATACAGAGTAATTCATGAAGCGGCGTCGTAAAATACTGGAGTCATCGAATTTTGTTCACACATTTTTCGCGGTGGCAGTCTGCTTGCCGGACATTTCAGCCTATTTGGCTTCAAGTTTACACTCATAACCTCTAGTAAAGAAAACCACCATGTTATTAACCTACGCCGTTGCCTGGCAGTCCACCAATGTTGAGTCGTGTGCACTGGGATGGGAATTCGGGCTGAGGTGCCCAGAGTCATCATGATGACGTAGATTCTCCCTGCAGGCACCTACGTGGCACTGCTCGAAACTAATCAAGTCCGAGTTGCGTCGTCCATGTACTGTATCGGATGGTTTACATATCCGCAAAAACAGCACAACTCGCTTCTTGAGAATTCTTCGAGCTGTTCTCTGCCGGGCATCGACCGCGAGATCACAGCGTTTCGATTACTGCTGTTTCGGTTGCTATTGAAGCTCTCATTTCTACACCTGGACATACTCAACAGCACGAGCTCGACAACGAGTCTGTGGGATTTCAGTGGCTGTAAAGACGACGTGTCGCAGTGTCCAGTCCGTTGCACTTCGGTTGAAGGTATTGAGCAGACAGTAAAAAGGGACCCATCGCCACTGCAACCTGTGATGCACAAACCAAAGCAAGGAAACGCAACCTTGTCAATCGTTGACTGGAAGTTACATGGAACTCTACGGCTGAAGAACTAACGCTCTGGATATTGTAAGTCACAATGTCGCTGGATTATATTGCCCCGCATGGGGGCGGACTCGCATAACCTAGACAGACACAAGATGGTCCGACGTGGATCTGTCGGCATTGTTTCCCTGCTGATACGGAAGGCTGGTTGTGCATTTTCAATATATTTAATTAATGCCCTTTGTATTATAATGGCCTATTTCACGGAATCCAATAGAATGGACATACTCGAATCGACGGTCGGAGTGCACAGAGCTTTCACTTGGTTTGAGTTTTTCAAGCAGAAATTTTACTTATAGGAGGACCATTTCTCTTGACAAAATCATGGCATCGGTGCGTGAAACATCTGAAAATTGACCGTCGATTACGAGTTGTTGGTGAAGAAACGCAAGCGTGTACAATGACCAACAGCAGTGCCTTTGCGTATCCTAAACGGTCTCACTCAGCAATCGATAGGGACAATTGCTGTCCGAACTGCGTGTCCATCACGTGGTCGTGCCAAATCGTCTGGCAAGAGCCAGACAGAACAGACAGACAGAACTACGATGAGTGAGTCTGGTAGACAGCGTCTGCATCCTGCAGGTGTAGCCTAGTTTCCTTCCGTCGTTTTCAAGCATCACTACACTCAAATCTAGATGCTTTCGCTCCTCGTCAAGTTTCCAGGGGTCTCTCTCCGTACCGTCCAGTTCGCTGGTTGATGTGTGGAGATTGGAATGCAGTCCCGCAATTCTTTTTTTCAATGAAAACTTGAGTGAACCCATGGATGCTCTCGTGCCCCATAAATAGGCCCGGAAATATGGTTCGTGCTTGTGAAAAAACAGCTCGGAAGTTCAACAACAATATTTGGTTGACAGCAAGACTGGGGGCTTGTCTGCACGCACGCAAGCCCTCAAAATGTTGTTCCGTCCCGTACCGAAAGGCGCAGTTGGGCGGTATTCTACTCCACCAAGACAGCACCTGTGCCACAAGGTCCGTTGCGACACAAACACCACAAAACCAGTTGGTCCGGCTGGAGACCCCCAGTCAAGCCCCGCCGCTTTGCGTCAGTTTGGATCACTGTCGCCGTTTCGAAAAAGACCGATCATGAATCAAAAGGAATTGCACCCAAACAGCCAGCACTGGACTCTCTCTCCAGTCTGCACTGTCAGCCGGCCCGCCGTCTCCCCTTGACGACTCGTTGGTGGCAAGTTGCAGAGGAATCCGTTGCCAACGCTGTCGCCACACTTCACTTTTCACCTCGCCGAGGACAACCTACCCAAGATGCACTCGACCGCAACTCCTGTTGAGCTGTCCTTCATGGCCAAGCTAATGATGAACATGCCACCGTCATCTCCTAAGACCAAGTCGATGGAAACGAGACCGTACGCGTGTCCGCAACCCGACTGCTCCCAGCGGTTCAAGCGCAACTTCACGCTAAAGGAACACCTCAAGACCCATACAGGCGAGAAGACCTTCACGCGCCCCGTCAAGACTTGTGGCAAGACCTTCATGACTTCCGGAAATCTCGGAAGACACAAGCGGCTCCACCCGTGGCTCAAGCCGCAGGTTTGTCTAGTCGACGGATGCGGACGGACGTAATGAGACCAGGTTGGAACGTCACATGAAGGCGCACTTCAAGAGCCCCCCAGTTATCCACGCGTGTAAGGTAGCAGGCTGTGGCAAACGCTTCAGCACGACTGGCAATCTCACGAGGCACGTGAAGCAGCGGCACTTGGACGAGCTAAGTTCCGACGGGGAGTCCAAGGGCATTGGTCGCCAAGTACGCAGCCCCTGTGGCGTGGAGGAGAACAAGATGTTCTCCTATCCGGGCACTCCTGGTACGACAAAGGTGGAAGCGTTTCGATTCGACATCTCCAGTCCGGATGCTTCACAAGTATTCAACCCGCTCATTGACCAAGTCTCGGGTGTGAACGACGAGGAGCTTCTCGAGACGTTACAGTGTTTATTCTAGATTTCCATGGATTATCTCCATGTTGCAAAAGCTCCCTTTGTTTAGCTCTCGTCACTGTAGTGATGAGAAGGTGATGTGTACGATGTGAAGCGGACTCATGTAATCAACCATCTAAGGATCCGTCTTCTCTCGATCATGAAGTGAGGTCTAATGGTCTACTTTTTCTAGAGCCCAATATCCGGCCGGAACCCTGGGTTACTGACTGCTAATCTCTAGCTCTGTGCGTCGCCTGCCACTGGGCAAAATCGTCCGCGAGCATGGTCTCGAGCTATGCATGATCCGGTCGTATCCGTAGCTGCTGGTTTGGCTGTCCGTGGCTGCAGGCACAGCGGACGACACGGGGCGATCGCCTCAGTCGACCCAAATAGAACACCAAACGCAGTCAAGTGCGGTGAACTTCATGACCGCACTCCGTCGCTGCTTTCGTCGTGCGCAACGAGGATTCTTCTTTTCGCTGCAGCACTACTGTTGTGTCGAAGGACTGCTGTTGGTCTCAGCTTGTGGGTTGTTCTTGGGATCCAACTTGTCATTCCTCGACGCCGCCAGCAAGATGCTGCTGTTCTTCATTACTCTAACGCTGACGGTCCAGATCCATGAACGCACTGATCCATGAAGGAAGGGATGGACCACTTTCAGAGTCGTGACGCCACAAGATTCAAGGGTGGACTGTATTCGTCTGATAGTGCTCACATTTTCAGCTGATACCGTAGTCGTCAAACTGGCAGTCAAGTCATCTGTGTGGAGGGATGGATCCCTCCATCAACGAAGAACAGATTGTCTGTCATCTCAACGCACGCAACTTGCCCTTGTGGAGTGCCACTCTATGTCTGTAGGCCTTGAAGTGATAAAGGCGAAGGTAGCTCCGCTTCTACCCAGTCCAAAAATCGTCCGGCAACATCCGTGCTCGTCGTTTCCTGTCTTCCGCAGCGGCAGACACAGCAATACACTACAGTACTACGCTCGATTTGGCCTCATCCATGTCTTGGTATTCGCCGATGGTGACGGTGGCACTGATAACCGAGCCGTTCCTCGAGAATGGATCCACTCCACGGGTTCTGAAAAACGCCAGCGCTGCGAATGCCAGCCCACCAGTGCAGTTGAGCGAAGATCATGTGTGGAATCTCATCCGCTGCTCACCGTGAGTCTCACATGACACAGACTGCGGCAGAGTCGATCCAGCCACTGGATTTCGAGACTGGATGTCTGAGCGTTTCCCATTTACGTTACCCGTTATCAATTTTTGATTTGGCAAACATCTGAATCTCGAAATTTGACACACCTGTGATTTCGCACTCGTAGTCCATTTTAAAACAGAACAAGACCCCACACAGGCGGGGAACCTTCCATTCGCTTCAAGCGTACCAGTGGCAACGTCAGGTCGTAAGCGTCTGCTTCAGACTGTGCGTCCGTGGTTATGTGAGGTGACATGCTGTGGGGCGAGCTTCAGCGTGGGAAGTCTGTCGCGATATCTCGTGCAGCAGCACGGCCGAGACGAGCTCAAGGGCAAGCTCCATCGTCCCCGCCAGTCAAATGAGAGCACGACCCGAGTTCGGGGTCCTCCACCTCATTTTCTAGCGACAAGTAAGACTGTGGCGGGCCAACTTCATCAACTCCAAGCGTGACTTCGTGTGAGCCGTGTGCGGCATTCGTTTACCGACGGTAGGTCAGCAAGTTCTCCACGCGATGCAACGAATCTCGAAGTCAATGCACGGCGTCGAAGACGACACGCGAATGACTGTGAAGGCTCCGGCATCAGCGGTTCACAGATCCCCGGTCAAGGGTACGTACAGTATTCGACCCACTACGTAAAGACTGTGTGGACCATCGTCGTTGGCCACCTCCAACTATCCGGGTTGTGGTGGCGCACTGTCTGACATGTCCACAAAAGTATCAGCTACGCTTTTTTCACTGCCGGTCTCAGAAGAGATCCAGCCCCTGGAGCGTGCATCATTGCAGTTTATGTGTGTTGGCGATGGTGATGATGATAACTATGATAGATGGATGCATTGTGAATGAGCCCACACCAAGACACCACAACTGCCGTCGCCTGTCCTTTCACCACCACAGAAGCGCACTGTACGTACCGTATCGTATTGAATCCCTCTACAAATCTGACGACAATGTGTCGTATCCAGTAGTAACATCACATTGTCGTGGATGTGTGCTTCCCGATCCAATCGTCGAAACGAGACAATCCGCTTTCTACTGCAGACGGGGCCTTGTCTTCATACGCAGAGTCGACAACTCGCAGACAGGCGCACCACTACATCGTTACGCTTGTTGGCTCTCGGCTGAGCCACACGCTGGAGGGAATCCATGCTTCTGGTCACCACGTTTCCTAGACGGCAACCGAAACCTGGACCATCGAAGAGACTCAAGCCCCCTCCTGGGAGCGAGAAGGCATGGCGTGAGTTTCTGAAGGGAGTGACCAAATAGACGTGGTAGTGAGGGCTCCATTGAGAGAAAACAAGGATAGTGCGAGATAGATGCGTATCAAAGGTGTTTTACGCTTGAGTACTACTCGTCAAAGACGCACTGAAGAAATTCTAGGAGATCGGCATCGCTCACACAAGATTCGCTGGCCGCCAGTGGTTCAAATGGTGTCGACCGTCGACTGCCTCGTTCTGGCAGCAGCGCAACGGTGTTGTCTTCCATGCTATTGTGAGCGTGGCAGCCACCCTCATTGACTCCGAAGGTGTGCTCCTGAGCCACCACAACCTTCCCACCAAGTGAGCGACGGTTGGTTTGATTGCCGATCTCCAAACGAGTCCGTGAGATCTTGAAATGCGTGGCCAAGTGGCGTTCCAGCTTGGCTTCGTTCACGAACGAGCGGCCACAACCAGTTACAAGACACGTGGGAGGCTGCAGCCACGGGTGGAGACGCTTGTGGCGGGAGAGATTGCCTGACGTGGCGAATGTTCTGGCACACGACTTCACGGGACACACAAACGGTCGCTCGCCAGTGTGGGTCTTCATGTGCTCTGTGAGCGTGAACTTGCGCTTGAACTGTTGGAAGCACCCCGGTTCGAGGCACTTGTGATGTCGATCCGCTTCGTAGCTCGAGTCATTCATTGGTGAGATCGTGGATGGTGTCGGAAAGACCAGATATCCGAAGCTTGGGGACCGAGGAGACGACTGGGACGTGCATGATCCGGTAGTGGGCTCAGTCATGGTGTGTTCGTCGTGACGATGGGAAGCAGTGGTGTGAGGTATCGAGAGTGAATCTTCAAATGAGGAGAAGCAGTCGGGGTTGAAGTATCAAATCATTTCCACTGCTGGACTTCTATTTCTACTCTCTAGTGCAGAGCTTTGCAATTCCATTGATGTTGGGTGAGAACGCCTTGAGGCCACCCACGCAAGCCTGTACATTGACAGTGTGCGCCGAGGATGGGGAAAGTAGCAACCGTCGGAAGACGATCAAGACCAGGTGAATTCACACGTCTCACCCTGCTGGTTCCCTCTGTGTTGCTTCTCCTCATTTCGACTTACCACAGTGAAGCAGTGGTAGAGAGATAAACAACCATGTGGTAAAAAACGGCAACTAGACGAATGATCGGTGTGTTGTAATAATGGCAAGCCTGTTTGAGCGGCTGAACTGAGGCACACGGCCCTGCAGCTGACACTCGAAAGACTTTCCTTCATAGTCTCTATCGTAAAATAGCGAACACCAGAGTGGACACAAGCTAGGAGCAGCAGTGATGATGATGAAAGAGCAGCAGTAGAGAAGCCGGTTGTCAGCCATCGTGCAATTGTTGTGCGGCTCTTTCGCGGTGTATTCTGCAACGTACAGTGTAGTACGGGTATACGCTTCGTGAATATGGCTCACTGAGACCAAACACGAAAAACGCAAGTCCCATCCCCGCATTTCTGCCAACAAAACAAAACATCCGAAGCCACTAATGATTGGAGAAGTTGGGACGACAATGATGGCAAGCCAGCTCTTCGCCACAAGTCTCCACAGTGACGTATCATGGTGGTAATAATAAACACGCGTTGTTACTAGCCTGGTCTCTTCTTGCGTTGAGAAAAGTGCGATGTTGTGCAACAATTCGATCAGGACGGATTGCAACTCAGGCGACAGTACAAAATGTAGGCTGACAAACTACGGCATTGATGCGAACTATGGTACTGTCCTGGCGTAGAGTACAGTGTACGTTGTAGAGAAGTATGCACGGTAGGATAGATGTCCTCTTTGCTGTCGTGACCTGATCCTCAACCTCAACAATAACAACGACGCACGGCTGTAATAGTACTTCAGCATTTCATTGGAATCAGTGGGTTTTTCATTAAATTTGGGATTAGTGTCTGTATAAAAAACTACTCAAAACGAGCACTCCAAGAACTCGAGAAGGTTCGCGTCGCTCACCGCTGAGTAGCCGCATTCAATCTGCTCATAGGACGCTGGATTGGTCGAGCGCGGGCCGCTCTCATGGTGCGCGCCATCAGTGCGGACACTCCGTTCGCGGCCCACACAGTCATCATGTTCTTCCTTTGACGGCTCCGTCAGGCGCTTCTCGCGCTTTTGGGCCGTTGTGTTCGTCCGTGAGAAATGTGTAGCCAAATGACGTTCCAGCTTGGCTATGTTCGCGAACGAGCGGCCACAGCCAGCTACAAGACACACCTCCGGGCGCAGCCACGGGTGGAGACGCTTGTGGCGAGAGAGGTTGCCTGATTTGACGAAGATCTTGCCGCACGACTGAACGGGACACAGGAATGGTCGCTCGCCAGTGTGGGTCTTCATGTGCTCCGAGAGCGTG
Source organism: Pythium dissotocum (assembly GCA_023336355.1). Classification (NCBI taxonomy): domain Eukaryota; phylum Oomycota; class Peronosporomycetes; order Pythiales; family Pythiaceae; genus Pythium; species Pythium dissotocum. The sequence continues at coordinate 7,595 of JAADWY010000622.1, forward strand.
AACTTGCGCTTGAACTGTTGGTAGCACCAAGGCTCGAGGCCCGCACGGGTGCGGCGTGGCGTCGGTCTCCAAGCTGTCTCCCACGACGTCCGGTGGACTCGTGCCCCTTACAGCGCGGCGACCAAGTTCACGGCGGCGGCGCTCGACGTTCTCTTCGGCAGCACGTCCCTCGCGCCAACGACGGCACCACCGAACGGCGCGGATGTCCGGTACCTCCTCTTCTTCGACGGCGGATCACGCGGGAATCCAGGGCCGGGTGGTTCCGGGGCTGTGGTTGTACGAGTGGATGCCAGCTCCACGCAGGCGGCAATCGTGTGGTCGGCGGCGATGGCCCTCGGCTCCAGCACGACCACGAACAATCTGACCGAATATCACGGCCTCCTCACCGGCCTCAAGGCGGCTCGGCTCAACGACTGGTTTCCGCTGGAGGTAGTCGGCGACAGCCAACTCATCCTCCGACAGATGTCCGGCTATCGACCGCCGCAACACCCACGGCTACTCGAGTTGTACGCACCAGCGCGGCGGCTCGCGGACGCACTGCGTGTCTAGCAGTGGACTCATCACCGACGAGCCTACAACAGCATGGCCGACGCCGCGACCAACCTTGCGATGGATGCCGTCGCCAACAGCCAAGTACACCACCCAACCGAGCGGGATGCGCACGCGGCTCTCGCAGACCGCCTCGCCGTTGACTTTGCCCATTGGCAGGAACGACATGTAGCTACAACGTAGTTTTCCTTGGCAAAAGCCGGCTACTAGACTCTACACAAGCAGTTTAATAGACCTCATCTCATCATCATCATCATCACCCAGGCTTGAGGCACTTGTGAGGACGTTCTTGACAATGGTAGTCTGACGCAGCAGCGCTCGGAGAAATACTGCTTGACAGCACAAACTACCGTGGAATGAAGAGCGGCGACGTTGGCGCAAATGGACTCTTGGTCGAAAGGTCCATGGTGGCTGATAAGGCGTGTTGGTGTGTGAGCGTGAGTGGCAAACAGTGAATGATCGAGCTGCAGCCGACCTCGGAGTCTGGCGATACCATACCGTTTTGAATTCGAGGTCGTCGAGACGATGGAATGTCAACCGCATGGCGGGGATAGAGTTTACCAGCAAGGTGTAAGCCTCTGAAGACGTCCGAAAGGGATTTCTTCTAGCTGGAACTGGCGTTCGGATGGTTGCCGGCGAGAGGCTGACGACTGGTTGACTTTCGCCAGCTGAAGCGAGCAGTCGGCGTGGCGTGGCTCGCAACTGGATTTCACCAAGCTGGGTGGACCAGTTGTCACCCGCATCCTCGGCAGCTGGCTCATTTTGTGGAATTCAGACAGCGAGGGTTGTTGGGTCGACGGCAAGACGATCTGAAATTAACAGGCCGCAATTTCTCACACAGGTCGGTGGGGAAGAGACCGTCAAACCGGCGCTACGCGCTGACTGTCCATCTGGATTGACGGTCGTAATTGCAAAGCTATGTCGCGACCATAACCGGCTGAGAAGCGTCCAGGTGGTTTCATTCTAGTGGCGTACACTCAGTGTTCTCTAGAAGTCCACTTCGGTGAACTAACATCTACGGTACTACTTCAAAGCACACGAGTAACCGGAGAAGATGGGCGTCTCCTACACATACCCTCCAGTGACTGCAGAGGCTCCACTGCAAAGTACACTTCGCAGTATAAACCCCGCGATTGAGTGTAGACCACCTCCCAATCATTCATACGCAGAACCAAACTATCACAGATCAAGTTGACAAGGCAACGCTGGCTCGTTCGTAAGATATTGCGTCTAGAAGGTCCGAATTCTGCCACCTCGAGATCTCTGCCGTTCGTTCCATGTTCCCACCGGGCCTGTACACACGTTCTAGTCGCCATTCTTCACCAACACCGCGTCTGTTTTTGTTGATATAGTACAGTCGAAAGCAGCTTTTGTCCTTCTGGAAAGTCATGTGGCTGAACACTGAACATCGTGTCGACTTCGCATCCGGCTTGCTACATACACAGCCTGTTTCTCAAAGCAGATTGGCTTCCAAGCTGCTTGGCACTTGGCTTGCTTCGGTCGGTCATGACAATGAGCAAGCGACCGCCGACTAGAACGCGCCACTCTCCCATCCCCACCCACCCAACAACACCATGGACAACCAAGAGGAAGCCCACGGCAGGACACCTGCAGTACATTGCGGTACCATGCTGTCCACTTCAGTTCTTCTCCAGCCGTGAACGGCCGAATCGCGAGTAGCTGGCATCCATGCGACTATCCCATCGAAGACGCAAACGATACTACGTGCGGGGGACAGTGCGTCGTATCCATTTACCCAGCTTCGCACAACGCCATGCCTATTCGCCCAGCTCGGCCAACGCCACCGGCTCCAGATACTAATCACGCCAGCCTTTCTGATGACCAAAGAACGTTTCCGGACAGTACGATAGCAAACCGACTTCGAACGAACAGAAGCAGTCACTAATTCGAGGGGTCTCCTCTTTATGGAGGAGTCAGCGGATCTTGATACTAACTGGACTACTACACCGGGCTGTACGATGAGGTACTCTCGGATACGAAGGCGAGCTGAACAACCCCCGAGACATCTTTCGGTAGGTAGCAGTGCAGCTGCATTCAGTATCTCAGGCTTGTCAGATATTTATCTCTGATCCTCTAGCATTTACCCAATCACAGTAGACCAAGAACCTGAGACTGACTTTTCAACAGCCAATCCAAGGGTTGACACCGTCATAACTAATACTTCCAGCACTGAGAAGGCAGCTTCCATGTGGAGGCGTTCAAGGACAGAGGCCGATACGACCTGCTGTCTGACTAGCCGTCGTCTAGTAGTTCAGCCCATTCATCAGCGGCAACCTCTTCCTTGCGTTCAGCCACACATCGAAAGCGTGAAGTCTTTCCTTTACATCATCACCCTATCCAGAAAATTCCAGTCATCAAAATCCAGGAACGCTGCTATACATTTTGATGGGCATGCTCACACAAACGTACAGCCAGAGAGATCACGCATGGAGAAGTTCGACGGCAAGTCAAAAAAAGATTGGTCCGTCATCACCGTGATGGCAAACATCTAGACGAGACGCACAGAGGCATCTAAACTGAAGGGACCATTGCCCGCCACGTCACGATCCAACTGATCTATGGTACTCACGTTTGCGTTTTTACCCTGGGCTAGCAATCTTGATGGGCGCCTCCTCAATTTCCCTGACTTCAAGCACATAATATATTATCTCAGTGAGGACGTGCAGTCAACACTTGAAAGATCCAGACCGGGTGTTCTCTTCTGACTGTTTACAGCATGATGGAAACCCGTTGGCTCATCATGACGTAATACGTTGTGATCGCGGGAAGTACCTTTAGCAAAACTTCAACTGGACGTCTTCAACTTCGCTTCTGTACAGAACACTGTAGCGGCAGGAACTTCGACATGGGTGAGTTCTTTGCCGTCCGCAACAAGCCAGCTTGAGTCTCACAGAGTCACCTAGTATCTTCCTGGTACACGCAACAAATCCCCGTCCTGTCTTCACAATGCAAGAAGGGCAATATGTGTTGCTGTCTGCGGTGCATTGTAGATATCTGACGACGAAAGTCTAGATTGGGTCTGTACATATAGCCGTCCACATATCACCCACGTCTGGACACTGGTATTGAGCGGTGTAAGTAAGTGATTTGGCACTTCCTCCGCGTCGGCAGCTGCCTGTGGAGGTATCATTATGGCTGCCACCGCGTCAGAGGAGGGTCAATCTTGGCACTCGATGACGCGCCACAAACGTGGCCCACAATCGGTGAGTTTGCCGGACAAACAGTGAGCGTGTCACAAGAACAGTCTCATTCCCAATTTACCGCTTTCACGCGCAGATCGGGTCCAAACACCATCCAATGATGGTCCCCTCAATAACTGTCGCCACGCATCTCTCGTCTCCCACTCTGTCTCCGCTTCAGTTCCGTGAAGCGCCGCCGATCTCGCCCAACAACACCTCCATCTTCTGCGATGACGAGCGGCCATTCCACTGCACCCAGCCAGGATGCCATCAGCAGTTCAAGCGCAAGTTCACACTCACCGAGCACCTGAAGACCCACACTGGCGAGCGGCCATTCCTTTGCCCTGTGCATACGTGCGGCAAGACCTTCGCGACCTCGGGTAACCTCGCACGCCACAAGCGTCTCCATCCGTGGCTCAAGCCTCAGGTATGTCTCGTCGACGGTTGTGGTCGCGCATTCTCAAATGAAGTCAAGCTCGAACGCCATCTCAAGTCGCACTTCAAGGGTCCTCGTGTGGTGCTCCTTTGCGAGGTGGAAGGCTGCGACAAGAGCTTCAGCACCATGGGCAACCTCACGCGCCACATGAGGCACCAGCATCGCAACTACTCTCGTGTAAAGGAAAACCTCGGCCACGGCCACGAACTTGGCACTCACAGCGGCGAAGTTGCCAGGCTTTTGGGGACGCCAGTGGACCCAGCATCGAAGCCCTTCAGTCCTCTAAAATACGGCGTGGTATCCTCTGTTTCGGATGAAGAGCTGTGTGAGTTTCTGGCAGAGTTGTTTTAAGGAACACACGTAGTCGTCATAGAGTGAAGTAACATATCAAGTCCATATAGATTGTCGTTTTTTAATGCTAGAGTCTTCGGATCTTCAGTAGGGGGCGACGAGATATTCCTATCATGTTTGGACGTTTAGCCTCCTTTGCTTGAACTCACTCACTGAAAGCGACTCAAAGATACCATGTAGGTACCCCATGGCATTGGAAGCTGTATGTGACGCACACTGCTGAGTGCATTCCAATGCTCCATACACTTGCATGCCATGTTGGCCATGCGTTCAGAATTGGTCAAGTCTGAGTGATACCTCCACCGCATGCCAGCCGCGCATGGGTAAATTTCCAGCATGACGCGCTTCTGAGTCTATTTCTTGGAGCAGTTTCTGCGGAATGCCAATAATGGGTCACAATGGGTGGGATGACAGTGCCAGGACAGCTCGCGTTTCTTCGTCTCCGCTTCGCAGTAAACCCCGTGGGGTGGAGGCTGAGTCTGGGGGGGGGGGTTGTCGGGGAACTCAAGACAGACGTGTCGCTCCATAGCACATCGGTTGAAGCGATTTAGCAGACGACAAGTCTTGTCGCGAGAATGTCGAATCCTCATTTACCACATGTGGTTCCCAAGGCAAAACAAGTCACCCTCCACCAGTCGTTGACTACCCACTCCAGTCCATTCAACACTGGAATGCAGTACCGATAGCTAACGTTCTTCATAGCATTTGTCACAAGTCTTATTTTTCCTTCCATCGTCCCGCACATTGAGCCGGGACTCTCCCAACCCAACCCAACAAACAAAAAACCGGGAGATATGGTGCACGCGCATGTGGAGGCTTTCCACGTTGATACTTCGTGAGAGCAAAGCATTTTTGAATTCTACAGGACGTCCAAAGCTCAGGTAGTCTACCGTTCGTCTTCACCACATGCATTGGACGGACACACTTGGCCTTGGCAGATCTGAGTGAGCAACACTCGAGTTTTTTTAGGGACCAACTTCGATCTAAATGGTCTCGTACACCAAACAGAAAATTTGAGAACATTTGCGACAGTGAATACTCATGGCATCACTCGCTGCGTGCCGATTACGCGTTGATTGTCCTGCGGGGACCGGGACCAACAGTGAACATCCCTGTAAAGCCATAGCGAGAATCTGACGTCCCACTCACTGTGTCGATTGTCCGAATTGTTTGCTGTAGCTTGGTCGTGCCACCGTGATCTGACTCGAGCCAGAAAAAGCCCGGACAGTCAACGTCCTATGAGTGTGTTTGGTGGAGTGTCCGACTTGACTCGACTACACTGCTGAACATTCAACTGGCCTGGCCGCCTCACTTTCTTCCATCATTTTGTTTTCACTTCAAGCTTCAAGATTTCTTTTTTCAAATTCAAATTTCAAGGTCTCTCTCTCTTTACGAAAAATGAGGTTACGCTGGACGTTTCTCGTACAACACCAAAACAGCAAGCAAAAGATGGGCGATCCCCCGAGATGGGCGCTCTGTGACTGTACAGTACACGAACGTGGCGAATGGGAGGCAGAGGCAAAAAGAGCCAGGACACAATCTTTCGATTGTGCCGCCAAACAAGCAAAACTGGATGTCACCGCAACGTGCCGGGTCACTGGTGGATTTGTGGGCATCGCTGTATTTGTACGAAGTTTATTTTTCTTCAAAAAGTGCGTGAATCAGTTGGCCTCTACACTGTAATAGAGCGCTCCGGATTCACTTCGAGCCCACGCTCTAGAAACAGGCTCGAAAAATGTGGGTAGAAGCAGCTTGAACTGGGCAGACACCAAGATGTGGCTTGTCCGCACACCAGCCCTAAAGTTGTCGTTCCACATGGCAATAAAAGGCTCAGCTGACGGCCTGAGGTGTCATCCTTTCGACGAAGACAGCATTCGCATGGCAGGGCAGACGCCACCAACCAGCATGCCCAGATGGAGTCTCCGGCCCTGAAGACCTGAAGACTATCAGTGTTGGCGATTGAAAAAAGGCCGTCGATGAGTACAAACGAGAATCACACTCATCACAGGGGTACAGTACGGTACAACGGAACCACCAACTCTTTCGCAGTTTCGCATCACCCTCAGCAGGTTCCTCCCTTTGACGACTCGTACGCGTGCGACGCAACCCGTCGCATACCATACACGCCGCTGTCTACTCATTTCATTCTCTTCCTCACCAAGGACAACCCACACACCCCACAGACACACTGCGACTCCAGCATGTACTCCACTGCGGCTTCTCTCGAGCTGTCGTTCACGGCCCAGTTGACCACGGAGATGACGCTGTCGTCTCCTATGAGCAGTTCAATGGAAGTGAGACCCTTCGTGTGTCCGGAACCCGACTGCTTCCAGCGGTTCAAGCGCAAGTTCACGCTAAAGGAACACCTCAAGACCCATACAGGCGAGAAGCCCTTCACGTGCCCGGTCAAGACCTGCAGCAAGACGTTCACGACGTCTGGAAACCTCGCTCGCCACAAGCGTCTTCACCCGTGGCTCAAACCGCAGGTCTGTCTAGTCGACGGATGCGGCCGGTCATTTTCAAATGAGACCAAGCTCGAGCGTCACATGAAGACCCACTTCAAAGGCCCACCTGTACTCCACGCGTGTACGGTAGCAGGCTGCGGCAAACAGTTCAGCACCACAGGCAACCTCACGAGGCACGTAAAGCAGCAGCACCTGGACGACCTCAGCTCCGACGGAGACTCCAGGGACACTGGTCGCCAAGTACGCAGCCCCTGCAGCGTGGAGGAGAGCAAGGTGTTCTCGTGTCCAGTCACTCCCACGGCACGGACAAAGATCGAAGCGTTTCGATTCAACATCTACAGTCCCGATGCGTCGCAGGCATATCATCCGCTCATCGGCCAAGTCTCTGACGTAAACGATGAGGAGCTTCTCGAGACGCTTCAGTGTTTATTCTAGATCCTAGTGCACGATGCATACGAACCCAAATGAAGCAATATTTACTCACTCGCATTCATTCCTTTTTGCATGGAGCTTTTCGTCCAAGGAGCCAGTGGCCAGCAATATCTCAAAGCCACGAGCACACAGGGCCACACAGGCAGCAAAGGACCACTTCATAGGCGTCGGACAATGGACTCCAGGGTGGCCTTAGTCTGATATGATCAGACATGATCAGATCCAGCGTTCAGCTGATACCATCATCGTCAACAACTGCGAGTCGAGGTACAGTACCGTACAGTAATCCCTTGTGGCGGAACGTCTCCATCAACGAAGAACAGACTGGCTGTCATCTCAATCCACTCAACTTGCCCAATTGGAGAGCCGCGAGCAAATTATGTGTGTACCGTATTGGAGCCCACCGGTGTAAAGGCAGCTGCGTTTCCACACCACAACTCGACTGGTTGAAGGTATCGTCCGGCAGCCGTCCGTGCTTGAAGTTCCCCGTCTTCCCTGTGGGCAGACACGTGTGGTATCGTACCGTGCTGTACGCTTCTGAATACGAGCTTGTGCGACGATCCTGCAATATTCATCGCCACCTTTGGTCGGATTTTGCAAGAGCTGGTCTGAAAAATAACAATAGGAAATGTCTGTGAGCCTCTTACGAAAATGCGCTTTTGTTGAGCTGACCATCCGGTGAAGTGGGGGGATCCAGCCAGAGTCATCGTCGTGAGCGCAATGGATCATCCAGACTGTATTGCAGACTGTGAAATACAGACGATACTGGTTCTGTAGGCAACACGCCTTTTCCGTGGGCTTCGCTAGGTCGCTGGGTTGTTGATTGCTCAACGTCGACGACAGGCGCGTCAAAATGTGACGTGATGTATCGAATTGTAAAATCCGGCTCCAAATATCCAGAATAGAAAAAAACGCAAGCAATTGGATGCTTTGTGCTGTAGACGAATACACGCGATACATACATACTCGCGTCCTGCATGGCGAAGACTCAACGGTGTATTACATTCAACAGCGAGGCATACTGTATGCACTGGCATGCAACTGGACGATGGCCACTAACTATTCTAGGCACGTGCCCATGCGTGCGGACGTCATACATACTCAAACTAGAACGGCATAGAGAACCGGTTGGGAGTGGGACCCATGTCGACGTCGGCGTCGACGTCGTCGAAGAGACATGCGAGCGCCTCTAGAAGTTCTTGGTCCGTCGGAAGATGTCGACTGCTCGCAGGAAAAGATCCAGCTTCATCACCAGCATGAGCATGTCGTTGCTGCGGCGGCGGTGGCGGCGGTGGCGGCGGATAGCACGCATACGGCTGCGGCGCAGGCTCGGCCTCCACCTCCGTGTGGGTTCTTGAGACGACGCTGGCGTCGCGCGTGTTGTAGCTGTTGACAACCGCGTCCTCGTCGTGATTCTGTTTGATATGGCGACGCAGATTGCCGACCGTCGTGAAGACCTTGCCGCACGTGCCGATCTCGCAGCGATACATGGACGAGTCGCCAAAGTGCGCCATCATGTGGCGCTCGAGCTTCTCTTCATTCGCAAATGCACAGCCGCAGCCGTCGACCAGACACTGCAGCGGCTTGTCGAGCCACGGATGGAGTCGCTTGTGGCGCGAGAGATTGCCCGACGTCGTGAAGCTCTTCTGGCACGTGCGCACGGGACACACAAACGGCTTCTCGCCCGTGTGCGACTTAATGTGGTCCTTGAGCGTGTACTTGCGCTTGAACCGCCGCTCGCAGCCTGGAAACGGACAGCCATGCGGACGCACTTCTTCACTGAGGCTATCAACCAACGAGTCGTCCGAGCACGACGACGACGGCGACGACACCATCGAGTCGCGCGTCTCCTGCGGGAAGCCTGCGTCCAAGTCCGGTGCGAATTGATACGCCATACCGTTGTCGTCAGTCTGTAGGAGCTGTGTTGTGGAGGGGCGGATAGCGGATGACGGATGAAGGCGTGGCTGTGTGCCTGTGGATGCGAATGCGAATATGAATGTGAGAACTCCAAGACGACGAAGGAGTCTTCGTTCCTTTGTCTTTTTGGTCTTTCCCTCTCGGGTGTCCCAGTGTCACTGTCGGTCACCTGCTTCAGTCCGCGACGCTCTTCTTTCTCCCGCTTCTCTTCTCATCTCTTCTCGTCGGCTCGCCCAACAGCCAACGCGTCGACAATGGCACTCACTCGCTGCCTGTGTTACGGGTGCTGTACGTACCCGTGCACTGGGGAGCTACGCTTGGCCATGGTGGCGACAAGAGACAGGGACTACGCTCATCATTGACACGCATGCGAGAGCTGTTGACACGACGCGTCAAACAAACGGCCCGCTGCCTGGTGCCTGGGCATTTGACCATTTGGTAGCAAGATACAAGACGCAAGACATAGGACGCTGGTCATGGCGTGCGTGAGCAGCGAATGGGCTTGACGTCGTTTACGCGGCCACTGACTGACTGTCTGTCGAGGAAAGCCTTGGGCCGCCACCAGCTGCATACATATATGAGCCAACCAACTGCCGCTACCCTGTGCCATAGGGTGCCTCGAAGGCATGGCTGTCGTTGCGTGCTGGGATCCTGATCTGACGTTGTGGTGGTCGCCCACCAGCTGCAGAGGACACAGCCTCATACGGCGCGTAAGAAGGCTGCTGGTTTGTTTGTTGTTGCCTTTACTACCGCAACGGCGTGGCGGCCCGAGCTCTGCCCCCATCATATGCGTGGCTGGGTGGGTGGATACACACAGATTGATTGACGTGTGTTGAGTTGACTTGACTTGACTATGATGGACTTTGGCCATCCATTTATCCAACCCACCCATCCAGTGGTCCACCACGATGTTCCCGCACGCTCTGTCTCTGTGGTGACGCCGTGGGCAACTCAGCGCCAGCGTTGCACGGCGGCGGGAAACACGGAACGCGCACAGTGAGACGCGACGACAAGCGGAAGTTTCGACGCGATTCCGTCACGACCGACTTCACCGTGGATATGACTAGAAGTATGCAGTTGATGGGGACAACGATCCACTTTGTGTATTCTACAGCTCGGTGCTGTGCATGACCTCTTCTCCTCTAGAGTGTTTGCTGTAGTCCTGTGCCTGGGAATGTCCACGCAACGTGGGCGGGAAGACTCAGACGCGCACGACAGGCGTCGAGAGGCAACAGGCACAGTTGTTCTTTTGTTTCTGGTGCTCGGTCGTCTACAGTTCGTAGTATGCCCGTTGAAAATCCTGTGGCGGGGAAAACTCCCACTGCAGAGAAAGATCGCGTTCGACGCTGCACCAGCACACGCCGACGCCACTCATCCTTTAAGATACTGTGCTGCACCGTCGATTCCCCGAAAGGCAGCCTGCCTTGTAGGTAGAATTGGGAAGATGTGGGAAACTGACGACCGTGGGCGAGAGGAGCGGGGCAAGATTGCGGGTCTGATACCCAGCATGCCGCGTCACCATTTGAGTTCGCTGTTTGTTGTTTGTGGGTCCATCGTGCCCCTATATAGCACCGCAATAGGGTGGTACAGGACGAGGAGTACAGTACTACTGCAGCCTGCCCCAGCGCGTGGCTGCCCACGCATCTTTGTTTCTGGGGACAAAAGACCAGCATGATCAACAACCAAGCGGAGTGACTCTGTGTCGCACTCTTCCGTGGATACCTGCGGTCCAAAAGCCCGTCGAAGTACGGGAAAAGATTAATTCTGAGCAGTAAAAGGATGAATTGTGTGCAGTATCAAGAAAAAGGATGGATTGTGTGCAGCAGGCTGAAATGTGTGCAGATTTACCTCGCAAATCAAATATAGGCTGAAATATGTGCAAAAGGACGAATAGTGTGCAGCACTGGCGAATGGACCTTTTCCGCAATCATTAATGCTGTCAACGCACTAAATGCGTGAGGCATGGGAATGTTGATGACTCGCGTAACGTAGCTAGTTTTTGGTATTATATGTTCGCTTCATGCTGTAAATTCAATGCTGAATGCGCACTACTCGTGGCCCCTTCACTGGTTATTCAGCCCCTGCCCACAGTAGCATTGGTTCCTCATCAAGCGGTGAAAGTCGTCAGCAGTGCCTACCAGATCAATCGCGGTCGATCTCGACCCTCTTTGGTCAGGCTTTCCGATGCTAAACATGCCTTACAGAGCATTTTCAACACTCAAGGGATTCAAATACATGAACAACTGGCTCGTCACACAATTCGCCTCGTGAGCCAGCGTCTATAGATCCGTCGCGATTGCTCTCCAGCGAATCTCAAGAAATGTGCAGTTGTAAACGTCGCTCACTCGCGTCGTTGGCCCCTTACTGACCGCACGATCGCAAACGCTCTTGGGCGTAGTCAGCGGCGTGGCACACGTGGTAGAAACTCCACTTGCCCGGCCTCACACTGCCGTCTCATCTTTTCTTTAAACTGCAGGGCAATCATCTCTCGGGGTCGGATCACATCAACAAACACCCACCTATCTACATGCTGGTGGTGACAGTGACAGCGACGGTAAGGGGAGTGGGTGCTACACGTCTCCAAGGTGACTGCACCGCCACTGCAAGCGGTTTGGCGCCTGTAGCTACTGCAGGTGCTGGTTATCAGTCGTAACGCTGGCATCTGCGGGTGGTCCGTATCTGTCGGAGAG
>JAADWY010000623.1:0-19583 GCA_023336355.1 Pythium dissotocum
ACAGCCACAGCCACAGCCACAGCCACAGCCACAGCCACCACAGTCTCCACAGCCACCACAGTGGCCACGACGACGGACACGACAGCGTCTACAGCTCAGGTGACGCGAGCGACAACGAGACGCCGTCGCCGCGACTATCGCCGACGCTGCTGTCGCCCGAAGGCTCGCGCCACTCGCTGGTCGGCGTTGGCGTTGGTTCGCACAAGGACAAGCCGTCGCATAGTATCAAGGCCAAGTCGTGGGAGATCCAAATGGACATGCTGCTGCAGCGGCTCATGGTCAACAGCCTCCACAGCGACAGCGACATCAGCGTTCACAACATCGACAGTCGCCGCTCGCTGGGCAACGCCGACTCGCTGGCGTCGTTTCTGTCGGACACGACCAACTCGGAGGACCAGGCGGCCATCGTCCAGGCACTGAATGAGCCGCAGACCTCCCAGCCGACAACCACGACCGCATCCACGACCACGAGCAGCTCCACTGGCGAGTTCAAGCACAAGCAGCTCTCTGTGGACGTCCCACCACCGCCAGCGGACGCAGAGGACAGCAACCCAGTGCCTTCGTCACCCACAGCCACTGTCACGCCGTCGTCGGTCGCGTCGGCCATGGCTTCGCCTGCGCTGCAAGCCGCGGTCGGAGGACTGTCGCTGGAGAGTCTGGATTCGCTGGATACGTTGTCGTCGCTGTTCCCCAGCACGCTCACCAAGACCAAGAGCCGCAAGAAGAACTCGGTGTGCGCCAACTGCAACGGCAACCACATCACGATCGACTGTCCGCTGCTGGAGACCTCGCTGGCGGCCGGCGGCGGAAGCGGCAGCGGCAGTGGTATCCACGGCAGCAGTCTCCACGCGGGTGCGCACTCAACGGGCACGAGCGGCTCCGGAGGCGTGGACACGGTGCTTCGCAAGTGCTTCACGACCATCCACAACGACAACCTGTCCAACAGTACCCATGCGTTCTTGGGCGACGAGATCAGTGTGCGTGGCGGTGGCAACTTTTCCAAGGCGCAGTTTTCCAGCCAGAAGAGCAGCCCTGGTGGCGTCAGCGGTGCGTGGTCGTCGTTCGGCATGAACTCAATTGCTGAGGACCAGACCGCCGATGTGGAGGACACGCTGCCAGTGCTGGCGGGCGTGCTGGATCCAAACGCACTGCCTGAACGCCACTGGGACTCGACGACGTGGCTGGTCTCGAGCCTCGCGACCGAGCTGCCGTTGGATGTGTTCGAGGCACTGCGCCACGCCAACAAAGCGCTGTCTTCGCCGCTTGCAGAGGACGACGTGACGGCGTCGCTGTCGGGGTGGCTCCACCTCAAGCAGCCAGGCAGCAAGTGGTGCAAACGTTTCGTGTGTCTGTTCCGCAACAACCTATGGGAGTATCTCGACGACAAGGAGACCAGTCGACCCATCGGCTACGCCAACTTGGCGGAAGGCTCGGTGCACGCGCACCAGAACACGCAAGTGGAGTTCGCGTTCCGGTATTTCCGGTATTCGTCCGCAGATTCCCCACGTGACGAGTGCTGGATGCAGTGGGAGACTAATAGCGACGCTACGCGCTGGAGAGAGGCACTCGGCGTCGCGACGAAGCTCCAAATTGAAGACTTGTTTGATCTGCGACCGGACGCACAAGCCGCGTCCTCGACGTCCCCGTCGGATGCTGGGTATGAACTCGGCCAAGGCCGCTTCGCGACAGTGCGACGTGCGAGACGTCGTCGGCGCCAGGGTCAAGAGGGCAAGGGTGAGTGCTGTGCGCTCAAGATCATCGACAAGCGCGTGTTCTGGGACCTCGTGGCCCACGAGACGGAGCGTGACGACACCGTGATCCGCGAGATCCTCACGCAGACGGTGCTCACAGTGCGTGCGGGCGACGCGTACTGCCCCGTGATTCGCCTGCTGTCGCTGTTCGAGACGCGGTCGTGGCTCGTGATGGAGCTCGAGCTCATGCGCGAAGGCGATCTCCACGAACAGATCGTGACCAAGAGCGCGGTGAGTGAGATGCACGCGCCGTTCCTGGTCGCGAGTCTCGTGCAGGCGATCCACTTCTGTCTGCAGAACGGCGTCGCCCATCGTGATGTGAAGCTGTCCAACCTGGCGATCGACGCGTCGTCCACGCCCAAGGGGCGAACGTTTTCCGTGCTCAAGCTCGCAGATTTCGGCATGGCGGCCTTCATCCAGGACGACGGAATGCTCAAGGGCCGCTGTGGCACGCCAGGCTTCGTAGCTCCTGAGATCCTCACGGCGGGCAAGGGCGAGGCGTATCCGTCGGGCGTCGATATGTTCTCTGTGGGAGTCGTGACCTACACGATGTTGTGCGGCTACGAGCCGTTCTTTGGTGTCAACGACGAAGAGCTCATCCAGATGAACAAGGCGGTCGAGTACGAGTTTGAAGAGCCCGAGTGGTCCAGCATCTCCGACGAAGCCAAGGACTTGGTACGTGTGCTCTCTATTCTGTCTGTTCTACGGTTTTGTTTGGTAAATTCTAATGGATCTCCTCTAATTCTTGTACAGATCTCTCTAATGATGGAGAAGGACACCAGTTGCCGTATCTCGCCACTGGCTGCGCTGCAGCACCCGTTCCTCATGGACGCGAGTCGCGCGCTGGAAGAAGCCGCCTCTGGAGACGCTGCGACTCCTCCACCGGCGCTGCGGCTACTGTAGTCGCCGTCCGAAACCACCAGTTAATTATCCGCGCGTGTTGAGGTACGAGTCGAGCGGAAAGTGCAGCCGACGCGCGATTTCATCAACGAGTCGCGTGTCGGCCACGCACCGGAAGAGCGGCTCGTCCAAATCACTGGGCGGCGAAGCGCGTTGCAAGAGCCGCAGTCGAACAAGCAGTGCGAGCTACAAGAGGACACCAAAGAATACTTCGTGAGCCTCCGATCTGCGTCAAACCAGAGGTGAGGAAATGCAGGCTACGTACGTGTGTGAATATATCTGCTCGTGTCCGCGATGCTTGGTCGTCTTGTCGATATGCCCCCGCCGCCCACATTGGCGGTGGTGCCGCTGAGGGATCATTTCCGTTCACAGGCTCACCTTCTCGATCGTTTGTAGCGGCAGCAGCGTCGCTTTCGAGCAGGAGACTCGAGTAGATCGCCAATAGTCGCGGCAGTTGGAAGATCTTTGGACCGACAAGCTGCTGGTTCATGGCCTTGCGAGCTGCTGCAGTCGACAGGTCTTTCTTCTTGCTGTTGGGGCCGTTTGCTTCATTGGACGTGCCGTTGGAGCCGCCCGACTCGACGGTGATGCGTTTGATCCGCCGCTTCCGTCGCACACCACCACTTCCTGATACAAAATGGGCGTCTGCTACATGCGGCGTGAATGACGCCAAGTACGAAGCTACGAGCAGCAGCAGGCAGCTGCGACTGAGCTTGGAGGACGCGATGAATGCCACGGGGTCCCCTGACGTCACAGGAGCCAGCGCAGCGTCGATCTCAGCGGCAGTAGCTTTGTCATATGACTGGCTTGGGACGGCGACTGGCCCGGCGACGTTATCGTAGCCGAAGAGATGACGACGCCTTGATCTTTCCAGTGTCGAGACTCGTTCTTGTGAGAATTTTTGCAATGTCGTCCACGACTTGGGCTTGGCGGGGTCGAATCCCAGAGCGTCCTCTGGCGGCGAGCCATTGGCGTTAGCGATGGAGGAAGTGGGCTCAAGGCCAGCGAGCTGTGGTAGTTGTGCGTGCTCGTCGCGCGAGACGAGATCGAAGTAGTCGTGGAAGCTGGGCAGCATTTGCGCCACGATGTGCTGGAACTCGAGCCAGTCGTTGTGGGTGCGTGGCAGCAAGTCGTACACGTACACGAGCCACTTGCGCAGCCACGGCACTCGGTCTCTCGACAAGGCGAACGGATCCAACAACGACGCGTCCATGAGGTTCTGGGCCACGATGGCTGCGACTTGGTCTGCATTCAATAGAAGTACAATCATAGTGTCAGCAACCCGATAGTGTACAGGTAGGCACGGGTACCTACCTTTGGTGTAGGCTGGGAAGTGGATGAAGGCCGGGTGTGCTCCATGCAGGAAGAGGTCGAGCTTAAGTGACACAGCTCTCGCGACCAGCACGATGCTGAGTCTCCAGGGCGCGCCATACTCGTCGAATACGTGCAAATACTCGATCTGGTCGTTCACGGCCAGCAGACACGTGAGCAGCTTGTCGAGCCCTCTGTCCAGCAGCTTCTCCACGTGGTCCAGTACGATGAACACCGTGCGTGGCGTCGTCTCGCTACTGCTGACAGTCGCTGCGTCGCTGGACATGAACATGCGCAGCGCCTTGACGAAGCTCAGGAAGTTCAGTGAGCCGACGTACTCGGCGGCCAACGCGACGGCCTCCGGTGTCTTGGCCTCCTGGTCGACCGGATCAATCGTTTCCGACTCGGACTCTGACGACGACTCGTCGTCCTCACTATCGCCTTCTTCTTTCGCTTCCTGGCGCGTCGTCGCTTTGTCCTCAGGAGCTTCCACCGGCGCGCCTGTGATCGTGATCTCTTCGTTCTCTTCCTCCGTGAGGAGCTCACTGGGCTCGGATGGATCAGCTCCATTCGTGAGCGGCTCCAATCCACTGGCCAAGTCGTTGCGTCTCCTACTCGTGCGTTGGCTCTGCAGTTGGCCTAGGATCTCGCGGTAGAATGCGCGTGTGGTCGTGACGCCCGTGCAGTCCACCATGGCGAAGTCGCGGGCGTACTCGTGCATCGCGTGGTGGACTGTGAGTGATTTACCCGTCGAGACACCGCCGTAGACGATCACCAGTGGCGGCGCAGGCTCAAGCACACGCTGCGCCTTTAAGTTGGTGTGTCCATGGAGTCCCGTGACCGTCTCGAGCTCTGTGAGCTGCGCCTCACGCCCCAGAATCGTGCGTCGAGGTGGCGATGGCGCCATTTCTGGTCGTGTGGAAGGTCACTATGCCAACAAAATGGAGATGTCACTCTTTCGAGTATTGCTTCCCGTTAAAGTACGATTGTTCGTTAAGTTCGGTGGTTTGGTTGGATTGCGCGCATGATGACTCCTTCGGAAGATGGACTCGTGGCGGGCGGGAAGCACGTGGAAGTCAAACGAGCAGCGCCGCAGATCGACGAGGCGACTGGAAACACAGCGAAGAGAGAGAGAGAGAGAGCAATACAGGCGAGTAGTACAGAACTGCAGTGTGTACGGTACTCACCACCGTGGGCCCTTGATGGATCCGTCTCTACCGAGCTGAAAGTTGTCATGATGGTTTGGCAGCCACGACATCAACACCAGCAGGATCGATCCGCACTTAACCAGGAGCTGCCGCCCGATCTTACAGTATTTGATGGCCATGGATCTAATCACCTCAACTGTAGGATGAGTCTTGGCAACAGCAAAGAGGAGAGTGAAGTTGTGGTTGAACTCAGCGCGTGCAAGTTGCGTTGTGGACCCGTCGACGTGTTGAGTGAGCTCTTTCCCTTCTGGTGCCACAGTCTTCTTCATGGATTAAGTTCGCACTTTCTCTAGGTTCGCTCATGAAGTTCTGCAGTTTCACCTTTGGTGAGCAAACGTTAAGTTCGCATTCCACGGGCATCTTGACGTGAAGCTGTCTGCGTCTGCGTCTGTATCCCGTGAAGAGCTCCCATCCTGAAGAGCTCATTCCCTCTCTTTCCCGGCAGCTCCACAGCTCACCACATCTACACAGAGAACGCAAGCTACAGACGCAATGGCCCAGAACGCAGCTCAGGTGTTTGAAGTGATGACCGGCGCCGTGGCCGAGGTCGGCCCGACGCTCGTGAGCAAGATCAAGGGCACCATCAAGTTCGACGTGACGGGCGCCGGCATTTGGCTCGTGGACCTCAAGAACGGCAGCGGCAAGGTCGCCAAGTCCAACGCCGCCGACAAGGCCGACCTCACCATCACGGTACGCTCATATTCATTGTGCTGCCTATCTTATGAGACCAATAGATCTAACACAGCGATTGGCGTGGACAGATCTCGGAGCCAAACTTCCTGCTGCTCATCGACAACAAGCTGAACCCACAGCAGGCGTTCATGAAGGGTCTCGTCAAGATCAAGGGCAACATGGCGCTGGCCATGAAGCTCAACGTCGTGACGGCCGCCACGCGCGACTTCATCAAGAAGAACGGCGTGGCGCCAGCCAAGCCAGCGGCCGCTGCCGCCCCTGCCGCCGCCGCTGCTCCTGCTGCTGCTGCCGGTGGCCTCAAGTCGGCCGCGATCTTCCAGGCGCTCGACGATGCGGTCAAGAAGGACGGCAAGAATCTGGCCAAGAAGGTGAACGGCGTGATCCAGTTCATGATCACGCCAAACGGCAAGTGGAACTTGGACCTGAAGAGCGCGTCGCCAGCGCTCACGCAGGGCGAGAAGAAGGCCGATGTGACGCTGACGATCAGCGATGACGACTTCGTGGCCATCGCCACGGGCAAGCTGAACCCACAGCAGGCGTTCATGAAGGGCAAGCTCAAGCTCAAGGGCAACATGGCGCTCGCGATGAAGCTCAACGTCGTGTTCAACGCGATCAAGCCAACGGCCAAGCTGTAGAGTGGTGTCTACTTCTGTACCTACGTATTGTCAACCACAACAAGCAAGCTCCGTGTGCTGAAATATATTGTTCATCTTTCGATGCTTTGGAAGCGGGTAATATGAGTTTATTATGACGTGGTGGAGGCGCGAGCGCCCAGACTCTGACGGACAGGGTGTGTGTTTTGGTTTTGACTATTCATCCTATGCTCTGGAGTGGCTCCATGTGCGTTTAGTTGGTCTTCTTCTTTCGCACGACCGTCTCCCAGCCCTCGTCGGCGTCCTTCTTGGCCGCGGCGGCCGCAGCCACAGCCTTGGCCTTCTCACGCTCAGCGTCGTTCGGCACAACACCCGACGCGACGGCCTTGGCGGCCTCCTTGGCCTTGGCGTTGGCGTTCTTCTTCTTGAGCTTTCGCTTCAGCTTCTTCTTCTCGTTGCGCGCGGCCTCCTCCTCCTCCGAGTCCGGGTAGTCAGCGACAAAGTCGTCGAGGTTGATCGCTGGCTCGTCGGCCTTGACGGTCTGCTTCTTGGCGGCTGGCTCAGGCGCAGAGGTCTCGTTCTGGGACTCGGTGCCGGTGGCCTTGGCCTTCTTGGCCTTTGGCTTTTTGGCCTTTGGCTTCTTCTCCTCAACGGCAGCGCTTGGCTTGGAGCTTCCCCCCATGGCCTTCACGGCCGAGTAGCCCACAGCGGCCGCCACGATGGCGCCGCCGACGGCGAGGCCCGCAACGGGCGTCTGTTCCACGAGGTTAAGCAGGACGTCGGCCATGGTGATGATGGAGCGATGTGAGGATCTGTGTGTGACTTGGTTTGTGTGTCGTTGTGGGGCCGAGGCTGAGCTGCTCGAGACAGAGGGGCAAAGGGAAACAAAGATGCCATTGGCCAAAGTACTGCAGCGGACAAAATAAACCCGATGTGTAACACGGGGGCCACGTGGATCGCAGTGAGCAAAAACAGGCGGCTCTGAAAAACTTCACACCCGAAATGGGTCGGGTTGATCGAAACCCGTTTATCTTAACCCGGTTCAAAATTACGGAAACCCGGCCTTGCGGAACTTGAAATTTCAAACACGCCAAACGAAATTCCTGGAACGGTTCTCTCGGTCCGACAGGAACAACTGCAATTTGCACCAGTACAGAAATTGCCTTTCGCCCCCTCAATTGAGCTGCTGACTCACAAGCGACAACAATGGACAAGATCACCAACTACATGCGCGCTACGAAGCGCAAGGCGCACGAGAGCGTGGGCAAGCCAGTGGCCTCCACGAATAGCAAGCCTGTGGTCGCCAAGAGCCTCGCGGCGTCGTCGTTGAAGAAGGCCAAGAAGGAGGACGCGCAGGTGACGGTAGATGCCGATGGAGAGATCTACGACCACGGCATTCATGTGCCGCAGTTCATCTTCCACACGGTCAAGTACGAGCACAAGAACCACGGTCACGAGGTGTCCAGTGCCACGCAGACGCTCGTGGACTACGTGCAGGTGCGCGCAGTATTTCATTAGAATTTGGTGGAAAAGGAAGACCTGCTGATGCGTGACGACATTCCGTATTTGACTCGATAGAAACACTACGAGATCCCCATGGACTTGGAAACCAACCACGCGTTCGGCCCGCATAGTGGGTCGTCGTACGAGTCGCGGCTGCTGCGCGCGTACAAGTTCAAGCAGCTCAAGTCCAAGACCAAGACACCTCCACCGGCCATTTGCATCACGTGCACCAAGGTTGGCCACACGGACCGCGCGTGTCCTGAAGGGTTCTAGATCAGATGAGTCGCTCACTTGGCGAGCTGGTATTGTCCGGACGTGAGTTCCAGCTTGCCCTTGTCGACGAGCTTGGCGAGGATCATCGACAGCCCGGAGATGGTCTTGTCGTCTACAGAAAGCACAGGGATCAATACATGTTTGTTTGTATGTGAGACCGTGGAAGTGTACTCACATGGCTGGGCACCAGATCGTGCGAACGTCGAGAGCGTGTTGTGGATGCGCTGGATATTCAGCGAGCCGAAGTTGGACAGCATACCCACAATGTATGTCTCCAGCACGCGCACGTCCTCCTCCTCTTGGGCCTGGGACGACACGGCGGTGTCCATCTCTTCCGAAGGGCCGTCAGCATTCAGGCGCGAGTCATCGAACGACGTGGCGCCAGTCAGTTCCTTGCGGTCAGCTGAGAGCCGCAGCACGCCGTGGTTCAGCCAGTAGGCCGCGTGCTTGAGCAGCACTTCGTCGCTGATCTCCAGTTGTGCTGACAGATCGTCCACATTCCACACATCCTGGTCGCCAAAGTGCAGGATGATCGTGGCTTGGAGAGGCGACACGTTGAACGTGCGCTCCACGCCCTCCAGCTCAATAGCCAGCTCCACGGACCCAAGCGACGCATTGAACGCCAGCGAGCGAGGGTTCTTGAGCACACCGTACGCCGTCTTGTAGCGTTCAATCTGTGACGCGACGCTCGGATGCAACGCGAACTCTTCACTCTGCAGTGGTGGCCAGAACTGGTTCGAGACAATCGTCGCGTCAGTCACAAACGGCGGCTCGCGTCTCGCAGCAGAACGTGCGTTCTCTGTCGACTGGATGTTCTGGTTCACGCGCTTGGACTCGTCAATGTCTCGCACCATGATCTCGCACTGCTGGAGACTGTCCTCGCCGAACCGCAGCTTGAGCAGCTCCAAAGTCTGCACGTCGCGGTCTGTGTTGAACGCAGTGTTCTGGAGAAGCTTGTCGGCCAGCATCATGCGATACTCGTTCACGAACAGTTCCCGACTGCCGTAGATATTGACCTGCGCGCAATAATCACATGAGACTGGGTCATCCAACCGCCACTGAGCTAAAGCCGTACCAAGATGCGCAAGATATCGTCGCTATTTCGACTCCGCGATGTCTTGGTCGGATCAGCTTCGATCGGGTCTGGCTCCCACAAATCCGGGGAGATATCCTGCAGCGTCACACTCATAATCAGTCCTCAGTGCACCTCACCACTCCACGCAGCTTACTCACCTCGTCATCGTCGCTGTCGTCGTCCTGTTGGATTACGCGCATGTTGTTTTTGCGCAGCTCCTCAAACAGCTCGCCCTGCTGCTCATCCATGAGACTCATCACGATGCAGCGCACCGTGTCCTTGCGTTGCTTGAGATACTGGGCGAGGCACACAAGTACGTCAGTCCCCTGAGCCCTTCTACTGCACCATGCACTCGCTCTAGATCCTCACCTCTTTCACGGGCTCGCTCAGCGCCTCCAGAAGCACACCGCGAGCATCTAGAATGCGGAAGGCCTGTGATCCACATCCACTTAGTATCAAATCATCCGCCACAGGATCCAGACCGTCGTACCTTGATAGTGGAGACGTAAATGTCAAGAATCGCCGACGTGTTGGCACCAGGGTGGAGTAAGCGAGAGACTAGCACATCTCGGTAGCTTTCCACTAGCTCCTGGTGTTGATTGGTGTGGTCCAGACACGCGCGGATGTCTTCCAGCGCAGGCGTGCTGTCAGGAAACTCCTTGATGATCTCGAACAATTGCGCAATGCGCCACTTGCCAAACTCTTCGACAACATGGCGAGCCAGGATCTGCTTCCACCGCTGCGATGTCGCGTCTTGCTCTGTGGTTTGTAGCAGATCGTCCAGCCATGGCAGCAGCTCGCTGCTCGCCCACTCTTCGAGCTGCTCGAGGTAGTGCTCTGCGTAGTCCTCTCCGCACGTCGCCTCCATGGTCTTGTGGATCTGGCTGTGGAGCACGCGTAACAGTGCGATCTCTGCGATGTGCATCCAGTCCAGTTGCAGCAGCAGCGCCTGGATGGGCTGCGAGTCGAACGCCTGGAACTTTTCACGGCCGCAGAATTTGTGGAAGCTCATCGAGTAGAAGATCACCAGCACGTCCTGGAAGATCTGTGAACCCACGGCTATTAGCAACACACGTAGATCCTCTAGATAATACTAGTAGAAATACCTACCGCTTTGTGCTCGCTCTGCTCGAAGAGAATGCTGCGGAAGGACGCGCGTAGCTGGTCCATCATGCCTTCACCTCGCTGGAGTCCGCGCACTCCGCGCAGGGCATCGGCTTCCACGGCACGCGGCGCACTGTCGATCACACTCGCGATCTCCACACACTGTGCGAAGGCATCCTCTGCGAACTGCATGGCCAGCGTGAGCTGCTCGGCGCAGAAGTACGTGAGCGCGTGGCGCCGCTTCTTGGAGCTGCGCGCCGCGCGCATGAGCTCCACGGCGTGTTCAAAGAACCGCCAGAAAGGCGGCGCGATGTCCGTACGGATCCAGTAGTTCAGTCGCTGCTCCAGCATGGCACGCAGCGGCCCGTGGCGACCGCGCTCGACCAGACGCTGCACGGCTCGCCGCATGGCGTCGGCGTCGCTGGCCATGGCGGCGCTGTGGCTGCGGTGGCCGGCCGAGAGCCCCACGGCGCCCTGGAGATCCTGGTCGAACGCGAAGAGCTTGCGCCACAGCATCTCGCGGTCGATGAGCAGCACGGAGCTGCTGGCGGCCGCTGGCGCGCCGTAGACTTCACCATCACGGAGTGGATCGGCCATTATTGCCGCTGGTTTGTTAAGCTTTGCTGTTGGAATGAAGATGGCGGGACGGATCCCCGGGGAATGTGATTCACAGGGGCAAACATTTTTGGAGGGTTGAAGAGTGTAGCCATCTGTGAAAAATAGCTTTTCATGAGAGCAAGGTTCTGACGTTGCGCCGTGTAATGCGGCAACGATGAGCGGGCGAAGGCGACGAGATGATGGCGATGATGGCGATGACGTTGACGAGGAAGAGGCTGGACCTCAGTGGATCATGCAGGTCGTGGCGCTGTTCGACTACGAGCCAGAAGGTACGGTTCCAACCTGAGTCTCTCTCTATACGCAGCATTTTCTAACGACGACATGACTTCAGAACACGATGAACTGGCCGTCCAAGAGGGCGACGTGATACGCGTGGTGCGCGTACAAGGTGACGGATGGTGGCAGGGCTTCTTGGTGCAGAATCCGCGTCGACGAGGCGTGTTCCCGTCCAACTACGTGCAAGTGCAGCACCGCAACCCGCCGGAGAAGCCGCATGTGGACGACTCGGCCCAGCGGCAGCGTATACAGCAACAGCGGCGCGAACAGCAAAGTCCACCACGCGTACGGTTCACGACGCCACCAGAGGACGTTGATGAAGAAGAGGAGCAGGAGGACGTGACACCGCGAGCAGCACAGGCGTTATCGTCGAAAGCGTCGTCGGTGCTGAGGCTCAAGCAGACGCTCGCGGATGCTGAACACCACAGTCGAGCAGCTCAAGAGGCCCGTCGCAAGGTAACAAACGTACCCAGGAGTCGTTGATTAAAGGGCTTTGATTTCATCAGTGTGCTGACTGATGAACAGGCGGAAGAAGCGCAGATCCGGCACCGCCAGCAGCGTATTTACTCAGCCAGACGCCCCTACCAAGAAGAGGAAGACGAGGCTCAACGCGAAGAAGAGGATGATGACGAAGAGGACGAAGGGTTCTACACGCAGGAACAGTGGCGGCATCAGCAGCGGCAGGCTCGGGAAGAAGACGGCTATCGACGGCGGCGGGATGAAGATGACGAGGACGAAGACGATCGAGAGGAGGAAGACAGAGAGGAGGACGACGAAAGAGAAGAGGTAGGAGATCGAACCTACAGCCATCAGTCACGTAGGCAGTCGTTAGAACCGATTGATAACGACGACGATGGAGACGAGGATGACGACCAGGACCAAGGTGAAGAAGAAGAGGAGGACGGACCAGCGGTCAACAGCAGCCGGCTCTCGTCGGCTGAGGAGGACCGAGCGGCGTCCCGAATAGCTCGTCGCTATCGCACTCACCACCAAGAGCAAGCGCAGAAGCTTCAGGAAGCCTCGAGGCAGCGGGAGGCATCCAGTGTGATCACACAGTCGCTCAGGAAGCATGTCCAACGGTCTCGCGAGGCGGAAGAGCGACGCCAACGCCAGTCTGTCGCGGCGCTTGCTATCCAGCGCTGGCTCGTCGTACGCGTCAATTCGGCTAAACAGCAAGGTGATGACGACGTGAACGATCGTGAGCAGCAAGCAGCGTCTCGCATTCAAACGTGGATGCGGCATCGCGTCGCGTATCTGCGGTGGCTGCAGCAGGTCGAAGCGGAGCGCGAGGAGATGCTGCGCCGACGAGAAGCCAAGCGGATAGAAGAGCTGAGAGAGCAGCAACGGCAGCGAGAAGAGCAACGACGGCGACTTGAGCAGGAGGTGGAGGAGGCGGAAGAGGCTTCCAGAGAACGACGGCGACAGGACGAAGAAGAGCGACGACGACAGCAACAGCAAGAGGACACAGAGATGCGAAGACGGCAACAAGAGGAAGCAGCGCGACGACAGCAACAACAAGAAGGAGAAGAGAACAAGTCAAAGCCACTAGACACGAATGCCAAGAAAGAGAAGAAGCGTGTTATGAAGAAAGAAGCAGTCGAGCTTGTCAAGGCGCTGGTCACTCAGCAGCTAACCGAGAAGCTACGCGGCCACGACAGCCAAATGGCCGAGCTGCAGTGGATGGTCTTGCGGCTGCAAGACGTGATCCGTCAGCAGAGTGAGATGATCCAGAGCTCAGCCGACCAGCTCGTGGAGCTGGAGCGCCAGCCACCACAAGCAACTCAGCCGACCAATAAACAGCGAACCATCAAGCCACCCTCAGTGCTCCCGTCCAAGCCAGAGTCAGCGGGCGTGACGCTGCCACGACTCACACAGCCGTCAGCAGTTGCCTCTGGCCCTCCGTCGACATCAGTAAGTCGACCGTCAGGAATCAAGCCGCCTCACCAGTTCGAGCGCACGACCAAGCTGCCTCTGTTATCACCGCCAGTCAACCAACCAAACAGCTCGGGTGTGAAGAGATGATGAAGCTTGATACTGAAGCCTTCAAGACTACCGAAGCTTGGCGAGTGCGGACGTGCGAATGCGTTCGATGATGTGGTAGACGGACACCACAACGACGATGGCTGTGGAGAAGTCCCAGGCTTCTTGGATCTCAGTAGCGACGGATTCCGGTACAAACGCCGTCAGTCGACGCATGAGTTTCGTGGCGGAAGTGACCTTGGGGGCGTAGTAGTCGACGAACTTGGTCTTGTACCAGAGCACGAAGCGGACTATGTCAGGCGAGTCGTCCAAGATCAGCACTAAAGCCACGAGGATCAAGAACGCGACGAGAACGCTGCGGCACAACGCGACACGTCGAGGGACCGACGAGTGGCTCCTCGCTGGACGGCCACGGCGGCTTGCCACTGCGCTGCTTCGGCGTGGCACGTCGCGGCTCATATTGATCCTAAGCGGAAGTTAGGAGTGGATACCAAGGTCACAATGGCTCAAATGATCTCGAAACGACGCGAAGCCGTTGACGGTCTCAGATATCGATCTGTGTCGCATTGTGGGACCAGGTTGAAGCTGCCGTGGCATTCAGCCGCTGACATTCAGAGCCGTTTCGACGAAACGGTCCTTTTGCTCGTGGGATCACCACGCCCAAAAATGAACGTGGCGTGCCCTTGTCTGTCATTGCAGCACACATCCACTGTCCAATCTGCAAGTGTTCTCATTGCCTTGCCATTCATCAGACTTGGACGAAGATGAAGGGCTCAGGAGATACGGTCTCCGCTGGCGGCGGCGGCTCGTTCATGCGGATCGACGTCATCTCCCTGCTCAAGCTCGCGACGCTCTGCGCGTTGGCAGCTCTGACGCTGCTGTTGTTCACGATCGTCGGCTATAACGGAGCTCCTGAGGTGGCGAGGTCCGACTTCACGAGCTCGAGTTCTCGCTGCACGTCCGAGTTCTCGTCGGAGCTGCTGCTGGCGTGTGCGTCGGACGTCAACGTCTCCATCACGACTTTGCCGAGTGCCAACACCAGCTCTGCAGTCGTCGACACGCTGCTGCGCCTGAACGAAGCCGACCAAGTGGACGTGCTCGGCTGCATGCTGGACAAGTGCTCGGCCACGACGACGCGGCCCATGGCCGTCGACGATCCAGCCACGGAGCTGCTCTTCGCGCACTACTCGTTCGGCATCAGCGGCATCACGCAGAAGAACCGGTACTTCTATTTGGAAGTGGCCTTCCCAAACAACGACAGGACCCAGGACTCGAGCTTCCAGGTCACGATGGTGCCGCACGTGCGTGGCTACTACTACAACAGCAGCAGCACGGCGGCCGGCAACCTGTCGTTCGTGGACTTGCTGCCCGACCACCGCAGTCAGTCGCTCACTGTGCAGTGCACCAAGGACGTTTTGTTCTGCGACGCGCAGTACTTTCTCCGGTTCAGTGCGATCGACTACACACAGTACCGCATTGACATGCTGTTCAACGCGTCCGAGAGCCACCCGCTGCCCATCAACGGCCGCGACCCGCAGTTCCGCAAGGTCTGGGGCACCACGCAGTTCACGGACTGGATGCTGGGCATCAAGGCCTTCTTCCTCGTGCTGTCGTTCCTCATGGTCGTGTGGTACAACCGCACCTTGAACCTGCTCAGTGCGAGAGAGCAGAACATGGAGCAAGGCTGGGTCGTCGCGCTGGGCGTCGCGCTCGTGCTGTTCAACGACCCGTTCTACTACCTCGAAGCCAACACGGGCGGCAACGCCATCAAGGTGCTGAGCGTGGTCTTCCAGGTCACGTTCTTCCAGCTCTTGCTGTTGTTTTGGCTCATTGCGCTGGACAACATGCGGCTCCAGGGACGTGAGGCCGGCATGTCGAACACGACGTTCTTCGTGCCCAAGGTCGGCTTCATCAGCGTGTTCTGGCTCGTGCTGGTCTTCTACCATGGCTACATCAAGTACTACAGCAACAACGACCCGACGTGGGACCCACTCGCCAAGAACCAGAACTTTGCGCTGCTGCAGGCACTCGCTGTGCTGTTCAGCCTTGTGTACTTGGGCTGGTTCCTCGTACTGTGCGTCATGAGCCGCCACGAGTTCAAGGCCAAGCGTCCTCGCTACAAGTACTTGCTGCTGATGAGTCTCTGGATGGTGATGACGTCGTTCCTAGGTCTTGGCTCTGGCTCGTTCTCGCCCACGCCAGCCAGCGGAGGCTCCTGGACCTCGAATGTCGCGCTGTTCAACCTGTACGTGTTCATGCTGCAGTACCTGTACGCGCCGTCAGCTACGACACTGCGTACAGCCAAGGCCCGCAACGAGACCCACGGAAAGGACGCCGACCCGGAAGCCAGTCCGGCTCTTAACCCCGTCGACATCGCTGACGTCGAGCCGCAGGGCGTCGATCTGGACATGGCTTGAGTACCCCTTGGATATCCAGCTCAGATGCACGCCTTTCTCACTGAACGCAATACATTATCTGCCTTCTCCTCTCTGTCTTTTTCTGGATGCTGTTTCTGCCTGCCTATCAACTGGAGTGCCTACTCGGCCATCTCGGCGTCCTCCGTGTGCTGTCGCTTGTTGGGCTCAAACTCGAGCGAGCGCTTGCGCAACCGTCCGTTTTCGTTCAGCGGCGCGACGTCGCGGTTCACGGACAGCGATTTGGCCAGCAAGAACGCCACCTCCATGCTCTGCGAGTAGTTGAGACGCGGGTCGCAGAAGCTCGTGTAGCGCAGCGGCAGGTCCACTTCGTTGATGCCCTCCGGGCCGCCAATGCACTCGGTCACGTTCTCGCCCGTGAGCTCGAAGTGGACGCCTCCAAGGCTCGAGCCCAGGCGGCGGTGGATCTCGAGCGTCTGCTTGAGCTCGCCGAAGATGCGGTCGAAAGGACGCGTCTTGTAGCCGTTCTCGGCCGTGATCGTGTTGCCGTGGCACGGGTCGCACGCCCAGATGACCTTGAGTCCGGCGGCCTTGACGGCCTCAATGTGCTTGGGCAGGATCGACGCGACCTTGCCGTTACCGTAGCGCGTGATCAGCGTGATCTTGCCTGGGTTGTTTTCTGGGTCGCGCCAGAGCTTGCGGATGAGCGGCACGAGGTCCTCGGCGTTCATGCTCGGTCCGACCTTGATGCCAATCGGGTTTTCGATGCCGCGGAAATACTCAATGTGCGCGTGGTCGAGCTGGCGCGTGCGGTCGCCGATCCACAAGAAGTCGGTGCCCACGTTGTAGAACTTGCCGTTGATCTCGCGGGTCATAGTCTCCTCGTAGCCGAGCTCCAGGCCTTCGTGGGAGATGAACAAGTCCACGGTCTTGAGATGCGCGTTGTCCGAGCCGACGCCGCACATGTGCACAAAGTGCAAGCTGTCCGAGATCTGGTCGACCATGTGCTGGTACTCCTCGCGACGCGTGGACGCCTGCACGAAGTCCAGGTCCCACTTGCCGGCGTCGTGGATGTCGGCAAAGCCCGAGTTGATCAGCAGGCGTCCGTAGTTCATGGTCGTGGCCGAGTGGAAGTATCCTTCCAGCAGACGGCTCGGGTCCGGCTCGCGGTGCTCCTTCTCGTAGCCGTTGATGTTCTCGCCGCGGAAGCTGGGCACGACGTCTCCGTCCAGCATCTCCGTGTCGCTCGAGCGCGGCTTGGCGAACTGTCCGGCCATGCGAGCGACACGCACAGTCGGCATACGCGCGCCCCAGACCAGCACGAGACTCATCTGGATCATGATCTTGAGCTTCTTCTCGATCAGATCGGCCTGGCAGTCCTGGAAGCGCTCGGCGCAGTCGCCGCCCTGCAGCAAGAAGCGCTTGCCGTCGGCCACTTCGGCCAACTGCTCCTTCAAAGTCTCGATCTCCTTCACCGACACCAAACCTGGAAGCGTGCGCACTACAAAGACACAATGACACCAGTAAGCACCTATCTGTCTATACAACCTTCTAGTACAGTACTGTGGACGTACGCTTGCCGTAGACCTTCTCGAGCGCCGCGTGGTCCTTGTACGGCGCCTGCTGCTTGATGGGCAGGCCTCTCCACGACGACGGCGACCAGTCACGCTGCTCACTCATGGCTGCTGTTGTGGGTAAGCTTAGTAGAATGCGGAAGGCGTGTCGCTGTGGGTGATGCAGCGGGTGCGCGCTCTTTCTTCAAAGGCTGCTTGGGCGCAAATGCGGACGCGTAGCTGCTCGTGCGGAATGAGCTCTTGGGCCAATGGATTCAGATTCCCTACCGACTGATGACAACCGCCACGGCCCATGGCGTCAACAAGTTAACCACAAAAACCCTGCGATACTGGGTACATAGTCAAAATACCTCTGCTGTGTGATGACCTGTGTCCTTCCACAAGAACGTTGCTTGGGGTAGGACAATGGAGTCAGACTCAGATCTGGAACACGGACCCAGATTACGATGTGGGTACAGATTGTCCAAACAGCACTTTGGGTAGGACGGCGGGATCTGTTGCAGTGAGACTTGAAGAACCGGAATGGTGATCCGCTCGACAACGAACACAGTGAGAATGCTGGTCGGTCGTCTTTAGGCGCAACCGCAGATTACGGCGGTGCGGTCTGTGTGTGTCTGTGACGTGGCGCGGCTTCGTGGGATACTTTCGAGCTCTTCGATGGGAAAGGTCCCTTGGGGACGGGAGAGGAGGACTCGAGATCTGGGACCGGACACAACGCATCTCAATTGCTTCCATTTCTCAATTAGCTCTTAAAACCACGAGCCCCACACCACCAGAACCCAAGAAACCAACAAGCCAACAAGCCAAAAATGCCGTCGCTGCGTTATGTCCGTGAGAAGTACATCAAGCAATGGTCGACGCACTACTACAAGATGGAGTACGGCGGCTACCTGAGCAACCACTTGCTCCACGGACTCACGGCGCTGAGCGACTTGGGCGCGAGCGAGGCGCAGATCGACGCGTTCGCGGACCGCTACGTCGCGAAGCTCTGCGTGGTGACGGACCGCGTGAAGGACGAGGAGGCGCCAGCGGTGTCGCTCCAGGAAGCACAGGCGCTGGTGGGCAAGCGCACGGACTTTGAAGGCCTGCGTGCGCTGTATACGACCGAGATCCAGCACATCACGGCTGACGGCGCCGTGCGTGAGCACCTGCCCAAGATCATTGATGGACTGGCGGGCGCGCTGTTGCACGGCATCATCCAGTTGGGCTACGCGTACCACGTCGGTGGGGACTCGTTAGTTGCCGAGGGACTGGCGTACTTGCACTTCTCGCACTTGTCGTTCGCGGCGCCCGGTGACGAAGACGAGAGCATTTTGATTCGAGACGCGGCGCATGACAAGAAGCCGATCACGAAAGACGCAATGCTGACGCTGGTGCGCAGCGTTCAGAAAGACCAATCGCTACTCGAGGAGCTGTACAAGGTGATCCAAAAGCCAGTGCTGGCGGATACGACGCAGGGTTATCTCCAGCGTCGGCTCATGGCGTTCTCGAGCGACAAGGAGCGTGGCGACCCCGTGCTGTTTGAAGCTGTAAAGAACGTGGTCGACCAGTTCGACTTCAGTGAGATGGACGGTCGCACGGGCGTCGACTTCGCTGTGTGGCTGTTCAGCATCGCACCAACGAACGACTTTGTGCTGCTCCACGCCACGACCAGTGCGTGGTCGCTGGCCAAGGTCGAGCATTTGCTGGCTGTGGACGACCGCGTGCGTGCCTGGAAGGTGTGGTACCGCATGGCGCTCAGTGCGTTCATCATGCACGAAATCCCACAGCTGCCTGCTGAAGATCCGTGCGAACAGGCCGAGCAGAAGCTCGCCACACTGCCTTCATGGGAAGAAATCCTAGCCAAAACGCTGGCGCTTGAGGGCGACGTGGACGAGCACGTGTACAAGCTCGTCCAGGTCGCTTACGATCTTGCCAAGCGCGATATCGGAACCGCCAGTCCGGATGAGGAGCCAGGTAGCAACTTCACCAGCAAGAAGGACTTCCTCACGCCAGTGCAGCGCGACTTCGTGACCAGGTCGGCGGCACTCAAGGTCATCAGCGAGCCTTTCTCCGACCTCCAGCTTAGCCACGATGTGTAGACGCACACAGTGGACGTAGCAGAATGGTACCCGTAACCACATGACAAAAACATGTTTCCTTTTATCTGGTTGACTTTTTGTTGCCTGCATTGACTATTAGTCGACTGAACATACTGTCTTCCTCACTCGACAGCTCCTGGAACGTGCCCTGCTCGGCGACCTTGCCGTCGAAGATCACGGCGATGCGGTCTGCGGTCTTGATGGTCGAGAGCCGATGGGCCACGAGGATCACCGTGCGGTCCTTCTTGGCGCGATCGATGGCGCTCTG